>JAGFPH010005945.1:0-19890 GCA_018207615.1 Philaenus spumarius
AGTGCCTTTTATCTGTAAAAGTTATATTCATACGCAATCTAGTAGTTCTTATATGATCCGCGCGAGAGTGACACCGTACGTCTAGGTACATTACTTCCTTTGAACACTTGTATCTGCTTTGATTTATAAGTTAGAAAATTCATTTTTTTCTACCAGATAGAAGATAAAATAACGGATGTTTTCCTTTTTTGAAAATTTCGATATCGGTTTTCATTGACCAACAAAAAATCAAGAACTTGAAACATTGTTTTCAAACTTGAACTCATTTTTTTCAAAAACTATCAAAAAAATTCGACTTTTTAAAAAAGGGAAACATCCGCGTTAACGTGATCTTTGAAATAAGTCGTAAATCATAACTTTGTGATTAAAATTGGCAGTGGTACGCATGTTCAAGTGTAACATTATTCTTATGGGCGACAAAAGTGACAAGATTTATGTACTGCAGAGCCTTAAGCGTTTTAAGCATTTTAAGCCTATTTTAAGCATTTAGCGACACTTTCTGACCGTAGCCTATTTTACTTACAAAATGGACTTATTATGCACAGTCTTGTAGGCCTAGGCTCATGTGTATTTTTGAGTTACAAGCAACCTATTTTCATTACAAAATAAAGATCAAACACTAAAGTTATGCTAATAAAAAAATGTAGTAGGCCTAAGTCACATCAAAGTTAAAATACCCTAATTTACGGGAAACTGTGAAAAACCAAAATAAATCATTGCTGAGGAACTTGTTATTTGTTTTTAGAGCATTGTGACTCTTTTACCAGTTTGATATGCATATTTAAACAAAGGTAGTACATTTCTGAACAAAATATAAGTGCTTGACAGATATAGCTTGGATTTTGGGCCTATGTGGGCCTAACTTTATGTGAAAACGCGAGTGCAGATGTTGAAATAATTATTTTTTTCAATAACTTCTATTTGACCTAGAAAAGTTTCAAATATATCATTGTTTTCGGCACATTCTGCAGAATAATAATCAATATAAATATAAATTTGTAAAATAATTAAAAAATTTGGTGGCAAGTCCCCTTAATTGCTATTACATACAATTCCTAATATTAGTTTTTTTTTAAGGTGTTGGAGCACTCCCGAACTCCTAAAACCTTTGTGAGACCCGGGATGAAAAGAAAAAGAGTTGACACACCCGAAACACAACGTCAAAAATTAATGTCAAAAGCCATGTTCGCACTAGAGAAGGAAGATGATGAATATGATATTTTTGGGAAATTAGTTGCTTCAAAACTAAGAAAAATGAGCCAAGGTCAGAGTCTGTACTCGGAAAAATTGATCACCGAGGTCTTGCACGCAGGACTCCAAGATAAATTAACAGACCACACCTATTTACATAACCATCCACAGTATCAGTACAGCCCTGTTGATCCCCACAGTACGTCTTCCTCAACCTACTTTGGATCTGGTACTGACGCTACCAGCCCACTGTTGGAAAGCAGCGCTGCTGCAAGTACTAGCGGACCACAGCTAGAGGATATAAGTCATCCAAGGGATGTAAGTGAATATAGATTTCACTCTTTGTTAACCGATGCCTTCAGTGGACCTAAATTTAATTGAACTGTGAACCACCTGATTGTATTTTTCAAATAAAAACGAGTTATTTTCACTAACTACAATACTGTTTTTTTTACCTCCTATTGTGAGAACTACTATTTTATTAGGTAACTAACAAAAGTGATTGCTTTTTCAAGGGGAAAAATATGATATTTTAGCCTAATATGTACAATTAATAATTTATTATGCGCAATTTATATTAAAAAATGAAATGAATCACGTAATTTTAAAACTACGGTTGGAAAACCTTAAATAGATTTATTGTAAAAAAAGGCCAGTGATTGATTATAAAAAAAAAATTATAAATTAATAATTTATATAATAATAAAAAACACACACTTTAGTGAGTTTAATGGGGTTACAAATCAAGTTAGAACACACACTAAAAATAATGGGAAAGGATTCTATTTTATAATTCAAGTACAGTAAACTACTGCAACTAATATTTCAGAAATACTATTGTATCATTACTTACTTTCATAAACTCAGTTTTCAGGCACTTGTAGATCTCCTTGCAAGTTTCAGGAATTATTTTCCCCAGTGATTGTGCCGATATTGCACAAGAAAATTTTAAATCTTCTAAACTTCTACCAGTAGCTAAAAATCGAAGTGTAGCTACAAGGCGGTGTTCAGCAGATATGGACTCTCTCATCGTCGTATTTTGTTTAGAAATGCCGGGTGTTATGAGTTCTAACAAGTAATTAAAATCGCTCTCTGTCATTCTCAAGTAGTTTTTGTAGTCCTGCGCACTATTGTCTTTTAAGTGGTGCAATAGATTTATATGAGACCACTTTCTTCTTTCCCGTAACCACTGTTTCGACCACTCTGATCTCTTCCGTTTTCGTTTCATCGCGAACACTCCACACTCATCCAACACTAGCACAGCAGCAGCTATTTTACTACTGCTCATCTTGACGGTCGGTGAGAAACTGAGTGCAATCGCAAGCCGTTGCTGGGCTTCTCTTTCTTCGTTAGTGGCGACTTCCAGCAGTCGCTGCCAAGCCGTTGCTGGACATACAACCGCTGGCAAGCAACGGCTGTCCGTGTATGGGCCGCTTTAGAACCACTGCTGTTACCCATAGTGTTATACCATACGTCAAATGTGAATGGCAAAATGCATAATACACATTAATCAGTATGTCCATACTGACACAAGCTTTCAATTTGCGAATCAAATAGGTAACTCTAGACAATTTGCTACATAGAGTTGTTACATGATGCTCCCAATTTAACTGACAATCCAAATGCATACCTAACAATTTTACAGTTTTGGCAGTGGAATCTTTACTTAAACTGTTCAGTGAAAATACAAGTTTCTCAGTTTTACTTTGGTTTACAACAAGAGAGTTTGCTTTGAACCAATGCAAAGCTTTTCCTAATGCTTTGTCCTGTTCTAACTTTAAGAGCTCAACATTATTACCACAGTTTAAAAACGTGGTGTCATCTGCATACAAAATAGTCTTACAGGGCATATTAATGGAAAAGTCATTTACAGCCACAATAAAAAGGAAAGGACCTAGAACTGATCCCTGTGGTACCCCAATTTTTATAGTTTCAAAATTATACTTATCCTGGCCTTGAAAAACCATTTGCTGTCTATTACTGAGATAAGATCGAAACAAATCTAGTTCAATGTCTCTAACTCCATAAGAATACAGTTTTTTCAGAAGTAATTTATGGGGAATACTGTCGAAAGCTTTTGATAAGTCGACTAGTGTAGCTGAAGTATATTCTCTATTTTCAAAACTTAATAAAACATGTTCTACAACAGCTTCAACAGCTTTAGTGGTGTTTAACCCAGGAAGGAAACCAAATTGTTCTCTACACAACAGTTTACTTTTAATGAAAAACCCATATAACTGGTCCTTTATACAATGCTCGAAAACCTTACTTAAAATTGGTACTAAGGATATTGGTCTATAGCTTGAGGGACATAATTTATTCCCTTTTTTATAGATTGGTACAGTTTTTGTAATTTTTAAAGCATTTAGAAATGTACCCACCTTCAATGCCACATTAAAAAGAAAGGTCAGTGGTTCTACAATAAAATTAATGATCTCCTTAACTATTTTGTTGGATAGACCATAAAAATCTTTACTTTGTGAAGTACTTAATTCTGACACATTTATAACATCTTTTACACTAATACTCTTCCACTCAAAAATTATTTCTTCTGCCCCATTATATATTGAAAATAAATTATCCAACAACTTCATATCAGCACTGTAATCATCTGGCTTATGGCTATTATTTGGCTGCATTGTTGCATTAATAAAGTACTTATTAAATACATTAAAATCAATAACCTTCTCGTGGATTTTAGAACCAACATTAGTTTCAGATTTTACAATTTCCCATGCAGCTTTACATTTATTGTGTGCCTTGCCAATATAGCTCTCATTAGCAATAATCTTTTCCCGCTTTATTTTACCTCTGTACCACTTTCTAGCAGCAATGTACTTACTTCTATCTTTTATTTCACTTGCTGTACCCACACTCCTTTTTGACTTGTCATACAAAAAAACTACATAGTCTCTAAACTGCTTTAATTGAGGAGTGAACCATTTTAACTTTGGTTTCTTAGAACAGTCAACTTTAAATTCCTTAATTCTGCAGTGTTCATTAAACAAACTTGTCAATACAGAAATAAAATAATCAAAACCATCATCAATGCTAAAAAATAGAATTAGTTTAGACCAGTCAATTTGAGCCAAATCATTCTTAAAATTTTCAATAGAGGTAGGAGTCATCATTCTTATCTTTTTATGTGTTTTATATCTACCATTGTTTTTTAAGTTCAACTTTTTAAAACTAGACAACACCCCAGCATGATCGGACAAGAGTGGCTATACCACTTGACAATCCACATTTTCTCTACTAACATTAGTAACTATATTGTCCAAACAATCCTCACCCCTGGTGCTCTCTTCGTTCAACCAATATAAACTATGAGAACGTAATACATTTTTTAAAGAGTCAGTACTAAAACATTTTCTATTAAAATTCACATTAAAGTCAGATGAGATTACCATTTTACAATGTTTATATTTTTTACCCAAGAAATGTATAAGCTCATCAAACTGCAGTAAAAATTTGCTTAGATCAGAATCCGGAGTTCGGTAAACAGTTGCAACAATCAAACCAATGTGAGACAAAAATACAGCAGAGGCTTCAAAAACATAAGTCATACAAATTTTAGTTACATCAATTATTGTGAATTTCAATCCCTGCCTTGTCAAAATACAACTACCACCCCTTATTAAAGGGGGTTCTCTGCAGTAAATGCTGGCCATAACATAGCCTTTAGGAACGTATAAGGAAGACTCTTGTGGGCAGAGCCAGTGTTCATTAAGTGTAACAACATTATAACTAAAGCTATCCAGCCATATGTCTAACAAATCAGTCTTATTTCTAATAGATTGAATGTTCAGATGGAACAGTGTAAAGCAACTTTCTACGGAACTATTTAACTTAGCAGCCCTGTACCCCTCATTTTCACCAATGAAGGTTTTATAATCTAAAGATACATTAGGTGAACTTAAAACCAAATCACTATTTTTTACCCTATTTGACTTTAATCCCTTCCTAAAAAAGATATGTCATTCTCTTGACTATCACCATCCAACCATTTAGCTGCTATCACAGTGTTTGTAGCAGTTCTAGCTTTTGAAATATGATCGCATATCATAGATGCCACAATATCTTTACCTTTGTGGTTCAAATGCATTCCATGCTTTGTGTAACAATCCAGAGGCAGCTCTATATTAATAAAACTGGCATGATTCATTGAAGAAGTTATTTTTTTTATCATTCTATTTGTCTTAATAATTTCATGATTGACACACGATGTAGGGATTAGATCATGCCTTTTTGGAATCCCAAGAACAACAACATTTGTATTAATCAATCCTTCGGTTGCTTCTCTGACTTGCTTTAAACACGCTGAGGCCTCATTGCATGCTACATCATTTGCCCCAGTCCACAAAACCACCCAGTCGTCTTTAGTAAACCTTGAGCACTTATTAGATGCATTTTCCAATACCTGCAGTGATTTAGCACCTGGTTTTACAAAGCTGCAAACGGTTGTACTATTGGCTTTTTCTAGTATGTACGATGCACAGGATCGACCATGACTGTCACTCAACAATGTTATATTTCTCCCTTGTTGTTTAGCTCTAGTTTTCTTCTCCCTGCAAATGCTTGCAGTACCCATATTTAAAATTTCATCATCGCCAGCTACCACACTATTATCAGAAAGCAAATGAAACTGGTTACTAACAATAACTGGAATTGGCCTACCCAATTTGGCTGCTTTCGTGTTTATCTTGTTAGTATTTTTCCTCTTTACAATTTGCTGCCATTCGTTCTCTTCAGAAGCCACCTCTTCTGTGTACACTATCTTCGAATTCAACCTATATTCATGAAGTTGATCCTGTAAATCCTGCATTTTGATCTTTGTTTGTTCCAAGTCCATGTGAAGGTCTTTGGTAGTTTTTTTAAGGAAGGAAATATCTTCATGCTGTGTCGTAACTTCTTGTCTCTTCTCAGTTTCACCCAAACATTCATTTGCACCTATACTTTTACAATTTTATCAATAGGGGAAGTTCCAGGAACGTCAGGAATACTTCCAGCGCAACATAAACCTACACCAACTGACAACAATACAAGAATAAGCGACATATCTCCAGTACCAAATTTATCATCTCAAATATCCAATACAAATAATTTAGCGAATAAACGAGCAAAACAGCATTCTGATATTCTGACGTCTACACCAATGAAACAAAAATTCGAAATTGCAGCAAGAAAGAAGAATGAAAAAGAACATAAATCTAAAGAGCAAAAACAAAACATTAAAGTGAAAAAGCAACAAAAAAAAAAAACAAAAAAACGCAAAAGGAAGTTATTTGATGACAGTTCGTCTGATGAGTCAATGGAAGGTATTGAAAACCTTTGTAACGATGACGAATTAGATGACGTACCAGGAGCTCTTAATCAAGACTTTTGTTCTGTATGTGGAGAATTCGGAAAGAATAATGAAATATGGTTTAGATGTGTGTTGTGTTCACACTGGGCCCATAGGGATTGCAGTGGATGGGATGAACCAGATGGGTACCTTTGTGATATTTGTATAAAAAAATGATGTCTTTTCCAAATTTCAAATAATTTTGTATCTTTCATTCAATTACTTAGTCTATGTTTAATTAAAGTAAAAGCTGAAATTTTAAAATTAAAATTTATGTTAAACATTTAATTCATAAGATGATTTCAGATGTTAAAATGAAATATTAAAGTGGTAATGAATGATATTTCAATAATACAGTATTTTATATGAATCCTACACACTCTAAACTATGGAGTTACTCTTATTTACTCTAAATTTGATGTATTCGGTATTACCCCACACCATAGGGCAATTCCGAACACTGCATGATAAATTAATTTTATGAATAAACGATAGTAATAATTTTTTTAATCTTTCTTCGCTACACAATTAAAAAATAAATAGTTTCACTTCCGTATATATGTAAGTATGTATTCACGTTTGTGTTGCTGTTTCTAAGTGCACAATTTTGGCTAGGAAAAGGTTAGTCACAAATATAAATTCAATTCGATTTCTTTTAGTGGCATTTTCGCGTGGTTGCACCGTGTTCTCTCTTACCGATCCATTGGGCCTTACACCTTTTTTAAAAAAATATTGCCACTAGAGGAACTATTTTGTAATGTAACGTTGAAGATATGATTACTTAACACAAGACTTGGAATTAACACCCATCTGGAACATTTTCAGTAAAGGGACAAAAATCAACTTTAAGCCTATATAAAAAGCAGTTAAAATTTTATGTAATTTTTTCAAAATATAAAAAAGCCTTGTTATTTAGTTATAAATATAATTGTATAAAAATATTTATCAAACTCCAAAAAAGTTTTTCAGAAAACAACAGTTTTATGTTTCTACTACAAGACTGCTAACAAAAGCATACTTTGAAATTGGAATTAGGAATATATACATTGTTTAAAAACTAAATAAATTAAAGTGCGACAATTTCCTGTAAGTCATGTAAAACATTTTTACGAACATAAAAATATCAATTACATTTTCATAAAAATCATTCAAATTAACGCTCAAGTGTTTTTAAAAATCATTTTTTCACCATTCTGTCCTGAAATGACACGTTTCCTGGTCCATTGAAGTATTTAACATACACATCTCGGCTGTCAAAAGCTTCTTTAGCAGGTCCCAACTTTCGAGATTGTCGAAGTCCATGAAAACTTCCTTGGGGTTGGCCATTTCTCCAGTCACCTTCGATCAGATGTGCACTTTCCAAATCTTCCCTATCCATCATCGAACCAGGCGAATACTGTGCTCTATTGTTTTTCCTGAGAAAATTATGTAGGACTACGCAGGCCATCACAATGTCATCTACCTTCGAAGAGTGAAGATTTATCGTTGTATGGAAAATTCGAAATCTCGAAGCTAACACTCCAAAAGCGTTCTCCACACACCTTCTTGCGCATGACAATCTATAGTTAAAAATTCGTCTTTCGAAATTTAAGTCTTTTCTGGGAAATGGTTTCAAAAGATTCTTTTGAAGAGCAAAAGCTTCATCTGCGATAAACACATAGTTCATATTAGAAACTATATTTTCCTTGTTAGGAAGGTTAAGTTCACCAGACTTCAATTTTCTATAAAATGTAGTTTCTTCTATGACACCTCCATGTGACACTCTTCCATTCCATCCAACATCGGCCATTATGAAGTTTAAATTAGCATCTACAATCGCTAGTAACACAACGCTGTGGTACCCCTTGCAGTTGAAGTAATATGATCCTTCATCGGCCGGTTTCAATATTTTCACGTGTTTCCCATCAATGGCACCTCCATAGTTTGGAAAGTTCCACATTTCTTCATACTCTTTTGCGATTTTTTCCCACTCCACGGAAGTCTTTGGAAACTGAAACAAGTACAATCCAAAACTCAAAACCTTTGATTATAATTTCAGAAACGATTTTTTTATATATTTTTTTCAGATACATAAGTATAAATTTATGTAGTTAACTTTAAATATATTTCTTCCTTTCAGAATGACCCGACTGGAGAAGAGATTGACACAAATGAACAAGAAACTGACAGACGTGTGCAATCTTCTCGATCTCCAATACCGAGAAAAAGGAAAGTAAAAAGCCACCTTAAAGCTGAAGAGATGAAGCGACAAGCACTGGTCCAGAAAGCGTTTGCTACATTGAACCAAGAAATGGACGAGTTCGACGCATGGATGTTACTCAACGAGACATAGCTGACAAGCTAATCAATGAAATTCTTTTCAAAGGCCTCCAAAACCACCTAACGTTCAATACTACAGTTAGTCATTATGAGTACAATACTTTCTCACAAGATAACTGGAATTCGGTACAAGCATCGTCTTCAGCATCGAACCTATCCTTCCCGGGTTCTAGCACATCTACCAGTTACAATCTCCATAACATCTAGTTTAGACTAATATTTGTATTATTAAAATGAGTTATTTTCACTGTATCATTTAGCAAATAGGAGCTTTCATACAAATACATTACATTAAACACTAAAATCTTGAGCCATAGAACATACACATACTAGAAGTTACACACCTTGTGGATAAACATTTTGATGCAAAATAAATTAAATAATAATGTATACTCTATTTAACATAACTGTATACATAAATAAAATGTTTTAAAACATTTAAAGACGGCCCAATTAAGAACAATGAATGAAATCATAAAAAAAAAACACAAGAACAGCAAGACAACCAAATAACAAAATTCAACGAGTTAAGGCAAAACCAAAACGGCTACAAATTAATGCACCTACAAGTCCCGAAAAACAGTTAAAGCAACAAAAGTAAAAAGACAATTCAATCCTGGACACGCTTCAAAATATTGTAATAGAAACAGCATCAAAGGTCATCACTAAAGTAATCACAAAATACATTGCTCCTAAATAACAAATTTAAAAATAAAATTTATCAATTATAGTTTCTTATTTAATAAATTTATTTGCCTTATGGCGATTCTTAAACTTAATCCTTCATATTTAAGTTTACATTTTTAATTTAATGGTGTTTATTTTTTAGGTAATAATAAATACATATAAATACCTAATTATTTTTAAATTGTGCTAAGGTAAATTTATTTAAATTCAAAATGTTGACTTACATTTGAGGTAACATTTAAATTTCTAAAATTTTATTGAAGTAGAAAGGTAATATCAAAAATTCAATTGGCCTTCCAAACATGCAACTAATAATGTACAGCCATTAAGATTATTAAACAAAAAAACAAACAATACAATATGTAGGTTATGTCTTTAGCTCCCAATACGATATTATTTGAGTTAAATTGAAGATAAACAGTAAAGTCTAATAGCGAGTACTGGAACTGTTTTAACAAGATGTATTCAAATATCCTAAGGGCTTTCAAAGGTTTTGTAACATTTAAATGAGTAAGGTTTTTGATTTCACATTGTGTAATATGAAGAATATAGGCCTAGCCTAACAGAATTGTTCAAGACAAATAGCTATAAATTTTAAAATGTTAAACAATCAAAAGTAACCGTAGAGAACTAAATTAAAATTAACTTACTTTTCTTAAAATTAAAACCTACCTTTTTCTTATAATATGTTTATAAACAACAGTTAGAAACAGTAACCAATTATGTATTAGAGCATAACCTCAAACTGAGATTCGATCGCATTTCACCATTGTAAATAATTTTAAATTTATTAAACGTGCAGACAATTAGTTTTAGTATGTCAAATAGCATAATGTATTGCTCAATTAAGATATCAAAAATGATTGCAATTGTATAAATTAATTTTTGTAAGAACAAAATGTAAATACAAGCACAGCTGTGGTGTTGGAAATTTAAGTATGAAAATAACCAAGTAAACGTAAACGGCAAAATCGATTATCGCTAGAAAGGGAGTGACATATAAAAACAGTGTATTATAAGTAAAACAAATATTTCAAAATTAATAACTTTTTAAAAAACAGTTTCAATAGTAAAAAATATTAATCAAAATAATATAAAAAATATAAGTGATATAAATAAACGGCGAAAACAAGATTTTAGCAAACAATTATAAATTTAAATACAAGCTTAATGCCTAATAGACAGAGTGTATGAACAAGAAATTAAGTGGCAGTTTTAATTGTAGAGCATATGTTTAAAAATTAACCCAAGCCAAATTCAGTATTGTTCGAACCAACCAAGGGTATAGACGTAAAGGTAAAACAGTAAAAGGTATATGATATTCAGACCAGAAGATCAAATAAATTAAAACAGATCAGTAAACCAGTAAAATACCTGAAGAGTGTTAATAAGTTAAACCTAAATTCAAGGTAATATCTAGCCGTATATTTTCTCAACGTGAACTTTTTTCAAATTTAACTTATTACATCATTGGCATCAGAATAAAATTAACTTCCAAACTTTTTAGTATTTTAGGCATAAATTAGAACATAAGATTAATTATATTATATTAGTAACTACACATTTAATAAATCAAAGCCACTAACTGAAAAGACCCGAGATAAGATATTTTTAAAGAAAATGTTATAAAGCTATAATTAATAACTTAATTAACTGATTGGATAAGTGCTCTATATTTCATAGAAGAATAAATAATAATTGTAATCATACTGTAAAAGATAAAATAACTTTAATAAAAAAATTAAAGAGTTGTAAAGCAAAAAGGACTATATTATTTAATATTGCTTCAGTAAACAAAATTAGCACGCAGTGCCACAACGAGTGACAAGCATCAAACGCGTCCCAATATGCGCCTAGCCTAATACTCGGAGAAAAATCGTGAGGCGTTAAGAGAGGTGTTTATCATCATGTAGATAAATAATTACCTTGCCGAAAACAAACATAGCCCAGGTGACTTCCACGCTTCGTTAGAAACCCTACACATTTGCGGCAAAGGAAGACTAATGAATGCTAATGAAGAGTATGAAATTTATAAAGCATTCAAAAATAAACCGGACGATATCCTAAATGACCAACTTTCATTTCACTCTCACCATTTATATGATACGGCCATCAAATATTTACAGAAGACAAACAGAGATAAACATCGTCAAGATCCCTGAACGCAATACCGGCAGTATTCAACCGACAATGATAGGTTGCGCACCTAAGTTTATGTCAAGCGCGATATTATGTTTACGTGTTGGTGTGATATGTAAGTGTGTATGTGTGTATATGTTTTATTTATTTTAATGTGCGACGATCTCTTCGGAGTGATTATAACTTGATAATGGAGTTTCGGCTCCGAAACATGTCGTAAGGAATACACGACTAGAAGTCACGTGACGGACCTAACAAGGTAATCTTATTATTATTAATTATAATAGTGACTTGGTACCACAAACATGCTAATCTAATTATTTGTAAATGTATTTCTTTTATTGTTACTAAACAATATAACTAAATGCCTAGCAACCGATCATTTCATTTTCAACTTCCATCAAAATTATTAGTTTGTTTTTCCAATTGACATGGCTCCGACATTAACATTAACTGTGTGCGCCGCCATACAGGCATTCGTGTACTCATTCGTTTGTACACTCAAGCAGAAGACAAAACCTACAAAAATTCAAGTTAAAAATGCAATAACACAAGGCATCCAAAAGGATATACTAATAGAAACAGAAGGAAACAAAATTATTTTAATTATAGATAATTTAAAGACGGCCAAATTAAGAACAATGAATGAAATCATAAAAAAAAAACACAAGAACAGCAAGACAACCAAATAACAAAATTCAACGAGTTAAGGCAAAACCAAAACGGCTACAAATTAATGCACCTACAAGTCCCGAAAAACAGTTAACCCTTAGCGTACCAACGTCCTGATATCCGGACGACAACAAATTTGCCTAGAAATACCAACGTCCTGATATCCGGACGCGAGTGGAACAGTCGAGAAATACCAACGTCCGGATTCCAGGACGTTCCGTTTTTTTCTTTTTCTTATTATTTTTTCAAAAAAACTATCCAATCTTAGGTTTAAACGGTTACTAAAGAATTGTAGATTAAAAATATGTGCACATTTGTGCATTAATCTATGATCTACAACTTTCCTTCGTTAATTTAAAAGGCCTTGTCAATAATCAGCTGTTGTGCTTTGCCTGTGAATCGTAGTTGCATTTGGTGATAGATTGTGTTGTGTTTTGTACGTTTAGTGAGAGTTTGAGGTTAAAGTATTTGTACTTAGTGAATTTTATTAATAAAAATGGATCGTTCTCGGTCACCACTAAGTGAGGGTTACAAACAGTTTTTTTATTCATAAAAGACCAACTAGTAAAAAACCGAGAAACTACAAACTATGTAATTAATATTATTACAATACGATTTTATATTACAAATCATTATTAAACAAAGCCAGACATGTTTCTAAGATTAAGTATTATGTAGAAAATACAATTATATAAACAAAATTAGCTTACTCATGTCTACTGAAACACATTATGCACTGCTGGCGGTTGTCAGTGTTCATAATCTTAGCGGCGATTTATCATGCGCTCTTGGAACTCAACTTTTCCCTCGTCATTATAGAAGTCCCGGTAGTATCCTCGAATTGTTTCAGCTAAAGATGTGTTTCCCGGACCGATTGTGTCGCTTCATGTCTACTAGCTGGCGCACACTCTGCCTCCATTCACCTTCAGTGAGAAGTCCTATTTTCGTGTCTTCCCAGTCAACAGAACTAGGCGTCAAATAAGTGGAACTTTTCCTTCGTAAATAATTGTGCAGTGCGCAGCAGGCAAGTACAATAATTTCTGTGGTTTCCAATCTCGTCTTTATTGTTGCAAAACTTGGAATCTATTTGCAAGAATGCCGAAATCATTTTCAACAATTCTTCTTCCACGGCAAATACGGTAGTTGTAAATCTTTTCATCGTGGGTGATTCCCTTATTAGGGTAAGGCTTCATGAGGTTCTCTTTTAAGGGGAAAGCCTCATCTCCAACGAAAACAAAAGGTAAACATACATCTCTGTGGTTTGGATAGCTCGTTGGCGATGGTAAATTCAACTTACCGTTTTCCAATTTTTCTCTGAAATCTGTTTCAAACAGAACTCCCCCGTCAGACACTCGTCCATTAACTCCACAATTTACGTTCGTAAACTCATAGTTAGCGTAAACCACAGCGAGCAACACTATGCTGAAAAAGTCTTTGTAATTGTAGAAATAAGAACCACTACCAGGAGGTGGAAGGACGGCTATACGCTTGCCATCAACAGCTCCCACGCAGTGTTCTACTTGCCAGTATTTCTTAAAATCTGTCGCAATGTTCATCCAGTCGCTTTTGTTCTCAGGAAACTGACAAAGAAAAAAAATCATATGTTTAGATTAGATGTTTTACTGTATAGACCATACACATATTATACGTGACCCTTTTTTCGGTATTTTTACCCTTTTCTCATTGTTTTTACACAGGAGGCAGAGAACTCCCCCAGTATCCTGGACGGTGGCAACATAACCAGTCCAAACGAAAGATCATCTGCCGCTGCCACGCCTACTAGTGTACTGGGAAGGTCGCTCTCACAAACAGCAGATCTGACATCTGACACCTCGAGCACTGGCCCACGACGCCAGCGAAAAAGGAAAGTTGTCTCGGAGTTTGATCAAAAGAAAGAAGGTTTTTTTGAAACCGCAACCAATGCTCTGAATCAGCTTAATGAATATAAAGCATTTTGGAGCAGCGTTGCCTTCCAGTTAGAAGACATGGATAGACACCAAAAGATATTTCAGATATTGTTTTCCATGGTAAATTAGGAAATTTAAATGAATACTCAGTCATTCAGTTAAACAACAGTCATCCCCCTCATACTAACGTACCAACTTTTTCACATGGAGAACCTAATGTGCAACTGGCAACTCATCCGTTTCCGGGATACAATAACGGAAATTATAACTCCCCTGTTTACCCGCCATATACACCACAGCAGTCATCACAATCTCACGCTCCAGAAAATACAATTTTTTTTTCCGAATAATAGTTTCATTTATACATTTATTATTTTTAATAATGGAAGATCATGTCACCGAATGGCCTCGTAAAAGAAAACCTAAAGTTAAAAAAGAAGACATAATTAAAAATACCAAAATTAGAGGCATTGAACACACGAATCATGTTGGAAAATTTGTGGCACAACGTGAAACTGGAGATGATTGCAGGTAAATATAGATTTAAAACTATCTATAGTATAATTTTAAAAAATAATTAATGATTGTTTGTCTTAGTTAGGGCTTTGTTATCAAGATTTAACATAACTATTACAATGTAAAAACCTAACCTACAAATTGAACCATAGGCCTCAACCTTGATGAAATAAAGTCTGTAATTTACCTGCATCTAGATTTCCAATTTTTACATGTTAAGAAAACGTGATTCACATTTTCCAAGATTATATATGAAGGCCTAATAAATGTATAGTAAGTTATATTAAATGCAAATATATTAACATAACGCTACCAGTGGAGATCGCAGGAGGCAACAAATACCGTACCAATATAAAGACTTTAAATTTCACTTTAACTTCAAGTTTTCTTTATATAAAAGAAACTATTGAGTTCATTGGTAGCGGAAAATAACTTTTTAGCATCAGTGTAAGGTGTTCTTGTAGAATACGAAGAAAATTTTAAAAAAATGTGGTCGTTTTCTCCATTTTTAGCAACATAAAATTTCCGTCCAAACAAACTGCTAAACTAGGCCTACATTTCCCACAGAAAACTAATCTAATAAACCTAACCTTTTAAATAATATACATTTATAAATTATGTATGTTTGTTTTATATTTTATGCCTATTTCTAGTGCTTTTAAACACCTAATGTGTTTGTTTGTTTTTTGTTACAGATGTTCACGGTTTCACTGTTTTGAAAAAGTATCTATTGTTAAAAGGCAGCAGATTCTTGAAGCGTTTAATAATATGAAAGATAAGAATGAACAGGATTCTCACCTTTGTGGATTAATTTCAATAAAGATGATTAGTCGCAGACGAGCAAGAAATCTACAAGAAGAATGTCAAAAACCTCATGCTGCATCTTATAGTTACAAATTGAGAATAGAAGGTATTGATATTCCAATTTGCTTAAAAGCTTTTCTTAGCGTTCATGGAATTTCCAAACATAGAGTTGCTAGGCTTCAACGAAGCTTAACCATGACTGGACAGTCTCCTAAAGACAAACGTGGATGCCATTTTAATCGACCTAACAAAGTACCCCATGAAATATCTAAACTAGTAGAATATCATATAAACTCTTTTAATGCTAGAAAATCTCATTATTCTCTTCGTGATAATCCGAACAAAAAATATCTTCCAGCTGAGTTTCTAACTGTTAGTAAAATGCATGAAATGTTCTTAAACGATTTTCAAATTAATTTACCATACAAAGCCTACTGGTCAGTTTTTCAGGTGTTTAACATTCCCTTTGGCTATCCAAAATCAGACACATGTCCTTTTTGCGACAGCTTTGAACAAAAATTGAAAACAGCTCTTACAGTAGAAGAAAATAATCAAACACAACTTGAAAGAACAATCCATTTAAAAAAAGCTGAAGCTTTTCTAATTGAGAAGAAAAAATATATTTTAAAAGCCAAACAGGGAAGAGTACTAATGTTGTCATTCGACTTTATGCAAAATCACCACTTAAACACATCAAGACTAGCACTGTTTTTTATAGTAGACAGTTATGGTATAATGTCTTTGGCATCCACAATTTAGGAGATGATTCCGTTTCTATGTATCGGTATTGCAAAAATGAAGGAAGGAAAGGGGCCAACGAAGTGACAAGTATGTTATTAGATTATTTGAACAGTATCCCGAATGAATGTAATGACCTGGTTCTAGTTAGTGATGGGTGCCCAGGTCAGAACAAAAATAAAACTATGGTACAGTTTTTATATTGTCTTGTACACATTTTGAAGCTCTTCACCAGAGTGACCTACATATTTCCTGTAAGGGGCCATACATATATGCCAAATGATCAAGATTATTCTTTGATTGCTACCAAAAAGAAAAGTTTGGAAGCTGCAGAACTGCCTAATGTGTGGGATGACCTAATAATAAATGCTAGGAAGAAACCTAATCCGTTTTCACTCCGCATTATGAAGCATAATGACTTCAAAGATATAACAACTGCAACTGGCCCTTTCTTTTTCAAGACACCAAAGCCACCTCTTAAGTTAAAACAAGTTAGGATGTTGCCAATAGAAGAAAATTGTAACACAATAAAACTAAAAAATTCATACTATGGTCCGTGGCAAACTCATATTGTGCGATCAAAAGTGCCATTAAAACACTATTTAGAAATACCTCTATTATATAAAAGAAATCCAGGAATAAATCCTTCAAAAAAGAAAGATTTGCAAAACCTCATGCCATATTTGAGTGAACCTGCAAGTCGAGCATTCTACAACAATATCATTAGTGGCGACCAACCGGATTCAAAAGTTAATGATGGTAATGAAGTTGATATTGACGATAATAGTAGTGGTTGTGAAGACTAATAGACATTTTTAAAAAGGATGAAGAAATAAATACACATAAGTTTTACCTATCAATAATTTACAGAATTTTTCATTTATTAAACTTCATATTATAAAAAATAACTGTTGTATTAAATATTTTGTATGTTTATACATTAAATGCAGGTTTATGTGAGAGATTTTGTGTTGCTAAGTTCATTTATTACCTATATATCAATATTTAAATGTGCTAAATATAATACAACAATTTTTGAAACAACAAAAATTCTACAAAAACTGGATATGTCCAAATTGTTTTATTTTTTTTCAATAAAAGTACTGAATATTAGTTCAATGAAATTTTAGTATGTTTATTGGGAGGTTAATGACTACATAAAGAAAAATTTGAGGGTTTACAAAGTGTAAAATAACTATGGGAGAACGTATTTTGAGTTTTCTACAAAACTGCTTTTTGGGACTTATACGGTTTTCCAGAAACCCCAAGATTATTTTTTTTTAGTATTTAATTTCACAGAAAGGTTATTTTGTTAACATTTATTATTTGCAAGCATTGAATTTTAGGTTAATAGATGAACTGGCGTAACTTTACTATTCGACTCCCTGCTCATATGTTTGCAGATGAAGACCTTTTTTTTAGATAGAGAGTAGTGCTGCCAACCTAACTATATTGTACTAATTGAATGTTGAATTATATATTGTAGTTTAGTAGATTAGTGGTATAATGATTACTATAAATATAGATATGTTTGCAGACGACGAAGATTAACTGTAAATATACAAATAAATATAAAAAATAAATGTTTGAAGTTATTTTTTTCTGTATGTAAAGCGTATAAATGTTTAATATGTAATGCTTATGAATATTGTATTGTTTGTTGTGTAATGTGTTTAACATGTTGTGCAATTACATGTTTTAAGCTATGATAATGTTATTTGGGTACACAATTTGTAGATGATATATTTAAAAATGTATTTATTCTTCATGTAATTGTATAGTTTTGTGATCGCGATACGGACCGACATTTTCGAAATAAGTTGTGACGTCGTGCGTAGGAATACAAGTGTTTAACCGCACTTATGCGTAGAAATACAAGTCCAGTGTGCAAAAGTCATAACAGAGTTTTTGTAAAATAATGGAAAAATGAAATCTACGAAAATTAATCGTAAAAGAAGCGTTAACAAACCTGGAGTACCAGGAGCTCAAAGTTATAACAGACCAATACTGTTGTGTAAAGTGCAATAAAAATATGAAATTATGCCCTAAAAAGGGCTATAAAGACAGTTATGTTTGGAGATAGTAAAGTGAACGGAACAAAATCAATTACAGTGTACTTATTACTATAAGTGTTTAACCGCGCGTATGCGTAGAAATTGTCGTTTTTGACACGAGTTGAATTTGACAATCAATTTTAGTTTAGTTCTCAATATGAGTGGCAGACGCCAAACAAATTCTAGAGGGTTCACCTATTTCCGTGGTAGTCCGCGGACGTACCGTGACTCTGCTAGAGCCGCCCGATACGAAGATGATAGAACATTTAGGGAGGATTGGTCTCAAGATCAGACATCTGATAACCAACGTTACCAGAATAAACCAAGAAGCACTCCTCGATCATCGTCGTGGGTACAGAAAAAGAAAGCATCGCAACCCCCAACAGATAAATTCTCTAACCTCCGAGCTACGGATGAAACTCCGCCAATCGACGAGCCCATGTATGACCTCGGGCCACATGCAGGAGGAGTAGCCGCCAATGAGATTTTTCAACAAAACTTTGAACTTTCAGGTTTTGAGAGCTTGTGTGACGAAACATACCGCACATTGCAGGGGATAGACCCAAGGCTTGCACGACGCATGCCATATTGTGGGTTTCTTCACGCCTATAACACCTTGGCTTATACGACTACGATCGATGCAATCTACGAAAACAGAGAGAGACCTATTGCCGGATGTACAGAAATGGCACAAAGCATTCTGCCTGAGGAATTCCTTGTACCAGGCCCCATATCTGAATATTTAACAAATATTAGCAACGTAATAACACCTGACTCCGACCAAGTACGAGTCAATCTACCACAGATATGTATACCGCAAGGACCATTTGTCAGACGATGAAAACATTCCGTCTGGCACTTTCGGTCCAGTGAATGCTGAAACACATAATGCGTACGAGACTTATTTATCACCACATGTTACAAGAACGCGCATTGAACTTACTGCAATGGACCATCTTCCACAAGATTGGAACCCGCTACCTCCAATTCTTGTTCCACCAAACGCTCATCCAACCCAAGATCTTTTAGGGTATGGACCTCTTGAAAATTTAACACTTGAAGGAAAAGCAGCTATACAGGGTTTAAATTTTAGAACAGGGGATGACCTCGAAGGAAGATTGTGTAGAGCTAATGTTACGAGTCTCTCGCATAATGCAGGATATGTCATCAAAATTCAAGATGGTAAGAATGGGAACGCAGACATCAATGCCCCATATCAAACGTAAAACAGCGGCATCGAATTTATTATATGTAGAAGCCTCGCTAGGAAATGGACCTCTACGAAATAGGCAAGTTAGCATACAGAGCCGCTCCGGGTTTGGCAGTAGTCAAGCGGGCCAGTCTAATATCACTGTTATGCACCGCCGCCGTACAAACAATTATCCCGGTGTTTGTTACCTTATAAATAACGTTCCCCCAGATGGTTGGACTCAAACACGAAACTCCAATAAAAAAAAAAAAAAAAAGAAATTAAAGTCCCGTGTGCAAAAGCCATAACAGAGTTTTTGTAAAGTGAAAC
>JAGFPH010005945.1:19900-44501 GCA_018207615.1 Philaenus spumarius
ATTAAATCTACGAAAATTAATTGTAAAAGAAGCGTTAACAAACCTGGAGTACCAGGAGCTCAAAGTTATAATCACCAATACTATTCCACCCCCCCCCCCCCCCCTAAAAAGGGCTGTAAAGACGGTTATGTTTGGAGATAGTAAAATGAACGGAACAAAATCAATTACACTGTACTTATTACTACATTTCATGCAAAGTTAAAAAATTGTATTCAAACCTTGAAACACTTAAAACTTGTACCAATAATACTTAAAATCTTTTATTTATAAAGTTATTTATTTTCAGCCAAAGAATTCATGAAAAATTGAAAGCCATACGGGACTACTTCGTTGAGGAATATAGACATCAAAAGAAATGCGAAACTGGCGTACCAGCAAGCAAAAAGAAGAAATATTTGTATTATGATCAACTTTCTTTCCTCATACCACATGTGAAAGGCAATACACATACACAGACTAACTTACCCGCTCAAGATGTAGAGGAAGCTGCAGATGTTGACGAACTAGCTGATGGTGACCCGATGAGTGTAACTGATGACAATATCCCAGGTGTTAGACAAGAATCAGCTATTGATGCTCACGAACGGCAAAGAAGGCAAAATAAAGCAAAAAATTATCGGCTTGATATTGCAAAAACGATTTCATCTACAAGCAAATCTTTGACTGATATTCTAACACAAAGTATAAATATTAGAAAAGAAATGACATCCGATAAATATGGCAACAAAGCCTTTTTGAACTCTTTTGTTCCAATGATAGACAACTTTCCTCCTAATGTTGCTGCATATGCAAGAATGAAAATATCAGAGTTGTTCAATCAAATCGCACATGTTCCTTTACCCCCTGTTTTAAATGTACTAGGATCTACGGGGAGCAGTTATACCAGCCCAAATTCATCTCGGTCTGAAACACCACCTCAAGAATCTAGTTTGCAGGAAATGGCCGAGTTCAACTTATCTAATTACATTATTTTAAATTAAATCATAGTGTTAATTACTGTGAGTTTGTAAAAATCAATGAAATATATAACCTTAGACTTTCACTTTCATTCTAATATACAGTATATTTGTTATTTCATAGTAAAAATGTACAGCAACTCATTTTTTGGATTATTAATTTCATCTCCTGATAACTTAAATACTTCAATGCAATACCAAATAATGACATCAAATTTAAATATTGCACGAACCTGTTTACATAACCTGATAAAAAATATGAAATACTTAATCTATTTGGAGTAAATAAATCTATATTTGGTGGCAGCTAACCAATATAAAACTATACACATTACTTATTATGATGGGAAACAATTAAAATGGCCTACTTCTAACGAATAATATATATTTTACACAAAAAATAGTAAAAGTAAAATTTGTTTAAATACATATGTTTTTCATATTTTCAAAGGGGTTAATCATTTGGTCAAGATATGTTGCCATCACATGTTAATATCTCCGTTCAAAACACAGCTTTTCAAAAACGTAAACTGTTTCGCTAACATGTTTGTGGATAGTGCTGATGGCACAAATAAATTTTGTAGCAAAACTTACCTCAGGGTTATGACGAGCCTTTCAGCAACTTCTATGCTTCTCTTCATGTTTGTATTCTGTTTCGTCAAACTATCGGAAATCAGAAACAGCAGTTCATCAAAAGAAGTCACAGACATTCTGTAGTATTGAAAAAACTTGTCTGGATATTGCCTATGTTTGTTAAACATAATGTGAAACTGCCCAGTAGTTAATCTGTTTGCCAAAAGTGGATGGGTTGACCAACATCTTTCAATCTTAAACATATCATCCAGGCAACCCAGCAAATGTAATGCACCGACACAAACTATCTCTTCCTCGTCCATTTTGATACTAAATAAATATGTTCGCCGAAAAAAAACGCTCGTAAGCATAACACGCCGAAATTCAGCGCAGATTCGGCGCCGAAAAAATCTGCTCGTATAGTCACCTGACGTTCGGCCATGCTTGAAGCCAACATTCGGTCCGTATAGTATGGGCCTTAGTGCGGACTTTTGTACACCGCGCCCTATATTGGAACATTTGTTTTACAAAACTATTATTTTTCTTATTGTGTTTTGACAAATAAAAATAATTTAGTGCTTCTGTATAAAGTGTAAATATAATACTAAATAGTTTTTGCCTAAAATTATAATATTTTTTTACAAAACTGTTTTGTTTTTTGTTTTTGTGTGTCTTGATAAATCGGTTTAATTTAGTGCTTCTGTATGGAGTAAATATAATATTAAATTTTTTGTTTTGGTTCGGCTAGCCTTTTTTAGTAATTTGTGTACAATGGATAGTGAAGAAAGACGTTTATAGTCTCTAATGGATAATGTTGAAAAAGAAATACAGGAAGAAGAAAGAAACTATTTACATGATAGAGATCTTCTGCGTAAAAAATTATTTGCAGATTGCGAAGAACGTATAAATTACAGTGAAGAGGCAATAGAACGTGAAGGTTCTGATCAATCGGAAGATGAACTGGAACAGAGTGTGCATAATACTGACTCAGAAATGTCGGCGGAAGAAGACGATGAAGCAGAAGAAGAGGGAGGTGGCGAGCAAGTAAACCAAAACGTCATCTTTGGAAAAGTTAAAAAAAATGAGTGGAACGTGCATATGAACAATGCAAGTTTACGTGGAAGAGTTCGAAGACAAAATATAATTCGAGCAGAAAGAATATTTGTACGACTTCCTACACCAAGAGGTGAAGCTTTGCAAGCAAAAACACCATACTAAACCTGGAAACTATTTTTCCCTGACTTTTTGATTGATCAGATTGTTGAATATACCAACATTTGGATTAAAAAAAAAAAATAAAGCAAATTATTCTCGTGAAAGAGATGGAAAAGAGACTAACAGATTGGAAATCCATGCAGTCATTTGTTTATTGTTTCTTGCAGGCATTCTGCGGTCCTCACATACTCGTTTAGAAGATTTAAGGGAAAATGATGGACTCGGAAAGAAGTCTTTCGTTCTTCAATGTCCATAAAACGTTTTAAGTTCATATTACGAGCAATACGGTTCGATGACATAAGAACCAGGCGACAGCGCAAAGCTGTTGATAAATTAGCCCCTATACGGGCGGTATTTGAGGATTTCGTTCAACGATGTCAACAGTGAATATGTTACCGTCGACGAAATGTTGGAGGGATTTCGTGGAAGGTGTGGATACAGGCAATACATACCGCCCGTTACGATATACAAATATTTGCGTTATGTGACGCTAGAACATTCTAATACCCCAAACTTAGAAGTTTATACCGGAAAACAACCTGAAGGCCCCCACAGAACTAGCATCACCCCACGGGATATAACCCTCAGAATGATATCGCCGATATCAGGAACGGGAAGACACTTGACAGTTGATAATTGGTACGGTTCTATTCCGTTCCAATCACCGAATAACTGTTGTCAGTACGCTAAAGAAAAATAAGAGTGAAGTACCCCCAATTTTCATAAATGAAAGCGGGAGAGAACCATGTTCCAGTTAATTTGCTTATCAAAATGATTGCTCATTGCTATTGTATGTACCAAAACGTAATAAAGTGGTGCTTTTGCTATCTACATTCTACAACTCGGATTCCATAGATCCTAGTACTGGCGAAAAAATAAAACCATTCCTTCTCACATGCTACAACAAGAATAAGGGTGGTGTGGACACTGTAGATCAGATGAAGTCGGCCTACAGTGTGTCAAGGAAAAGCAACCGATGGCCCCTGACAATTTTTTTTTCACTGATGAATATTAGTGGAATTAACAGCTTCATAATTTTACGAAGCAATCTAAACGAAGAAGCAAGTAACAGAAGAACTTTCCTTAAGAGTTTAGGTAGAGACCTATGCAAGGAACACATGGTAAGACGATCATCCATCCCAACACTTCCTTTGTCATTGAGAGAAAGAATGAAAGAACTTAGTGGCAGAGCAGCATTGTTTCAAGTGAAAGATGACGAACTTCAGTGATTGTGATGATTCGGAGTATATTGTATCCAGTGAAGATAGTGATGATAGTGTTCTTGGTACAATACCTATAAAAAGACCTAGAAATGTTAATTCCGAACATAACTATCTCTTCAGACAAATCAACCTGATGTTGGACCTTCTACTAGTACTACCACACCAACTAATGATGGAATTCAATCTGATCAAGCTGAAGATTGTACAGTAAACTAGGATAGGAACTTAGAATGTTTTTGGGAATACTCTTGTGTATTGGTCTCGATTAAAAAACTGTCATTACAAAAGTATTGGTCTAGGCTTCCTCTGTATGAAAATAAGGTTAGCAAAATGATGTCGCGAAACCGTTTTGAATTGTTGCTAAGCAATTTCCATTTTTTTTACAATGAGACCCATGATAATGATGAAAGACCTAAGTTATACAAGATTCAAGTCCTCATTGACATTTTGAATGAAAGATTTCAAAAAGCTTACGAACCTCATGAACAAGTCTATATAAATTAAATTACAAGTGAAAAAACATGGACCAAGACCGGGATTTGAACCCAGGGCCTTTGCCTTTCCGGGGCAACACTCTACCACTGAGTTATCCTGATCCTACTGATATTGGTCGATGTTATCTCGACCAATATACTTTTTTCACTTGTAATTTTATTTATTTAGCCCTTGCTGAGGAAGCGTGTAAGATAATTTATTACAAATTAAAAATAATAAGTCTGTATGGACGAAACAATGAACCCTTTTCAAGGACGGTTAAAAATAAGGCAATACATTCCTAACAAGAGGCACAAATACAGTTTGAAGCTTTGTAAACTCTGCATTAAAGGAGGTTATACTTGGCATGTAAAATTATATGCTGGCAAGGATGAAGTTACGGGTAGAGGAAATCATTCAAAAGTGGTTGTGATGGAATTGATGGCCCCTTTGCTGAATACAGGTCGTACTCTTGTAACAGACAATTTTTATACCAGTGTGGAACTGGCACATTTGCTTAACCAGAATAAAACGCGCCTTATTGGAACTTTGAAGAAAACACAACCCACGATCTGTTGTCTCAACCAAACTTTCAAGAGGCCAGATGATTGCACGACAAAGTAACAGGAAATCTACTGTCTGCAAATGGAAGGACAAAAGAGATGTCCATTTTTTACCACAAAAGATGTTCCAGTTATGACAGAGGTGATTACTCAACGTGGAATCAAGCTGAAACCTTCAACCATTTTGGAATATAATAGCGTTAAATCGTACATTGATGTCTCAGATCAAATGGCAGCTTACGGAACAACTCTTCGGTAAGGTGTAAAATGGTACCGGAAGGTAGGCATTGAGCTAATTACCAACACAACAGTAGCAAATGCTCATGCTATTTACAACAAACTACGTGGCGCTACCAACAAAAAAGTCGGAATCACCAAATTTCGGGAAAGATTGGCAATGGCATTAATCTACGGAAATACAGGAGAAAACAATGACATTCCAAGACCTACTAATAACCAAAAACATGAACTGCAAGAGAATGGACGCAAAAGAGGCCGTTGTACTGTATGTTATAACAAACTTGCAGAACACGAAGGAAGAGCTGTTGCTGCTAGAAACGCTAAACAAGTTGTGTGGGTTGTCCAGATCAGATTTACATGTGTCTAAAATGTTTTTTTTTATAAACACTCTTGTCAGAAGAAAAATTAAACCAATAAACTACAAATATGAATTGAATGTACACAACCTAAATGGTTAAAATTAAAAACAATGTTTTATTATATAATAATAAGAAAGAGGTTTTTTTTATATTGGCATAGCCACTAAGTTTTATTTAAACTTTATGTAAAAGGTATTATTATTTTGACAGTTATAAAACGATTTCATACTTCTTCAAACATACCAGTCTTACTATTTCTCATGTTGTTTTGTTTACCTTCCTTCAGGGCCATGTGTTTCATTTTTATACATAGTAATTATTTGCTTTATTATGCATTTTTATAGAAGTATCAGATTCTACATGGAAATAACAGCCTAATCTATTATACTATGCAACAACAAAAAAGTGGTCTTTACAAATATTTGTACTTAATAGGCTATGGCCTGTGCACAAGATTCTCTCTGTGTATCAAAGTTATACACATGGCTTGCTCTGAAAGTTTTTTGTGTCTCAATTTGATACACATGGCAGTGAAAGTGTTAAATTGGATTGTTTTGTGAGGTTAGTTCAGGCGTGTTGATAGTGATTATTTAGTTTTAAAATGGAAAATACGGATGAAAATGAAGTTATAGAATATAATATTGAAGAAGAGTGTCGGGCCCAAGGTAAGGTAAAAACATTGCCAAGTAATAAATGTAAAAAAAAAGTTAGAAACCCAGACTCATGGCAGAGAAATGTGGCTAGAAAACAAAAAATCAATTGCCCAAAGTTACTAAATGTAATCATTCCAAAAAACCCAACTTTGAATGTGAAACACTAAATATACAGGATGTAAGAAGATTTAATCAGACATTTTATTCCACAACGGATAAAATAAGGCAAGACTGTTTTTTATAAAGGTATTTGATCAGTGAGTCTCCAAAGAAAACAAATACAAAGGATGAAACACCAAAACGAAAGAGGGTAGTATCAAACGCATACTGTGTTCCTCGTTTTAGACAAGGATCTGCTAGGAAATTAGTCGAAGTTTGTCAGAAGCGTTTTATAGAAATTTTATCTGTGCGAAATAACAATGGAATTAAAAGGGTATGCCGTGAAAATTTCTTAACAGGCAAATAAATCCCCATCTGAAAAAAGAGGAGGAGACAGACGTACACCAGTGTACAAGGATAAGCTAGCTTCAGTTAAAAAATTTATTGAGTCTTTGACCCCTCTTGAGTCACATTATAGCAGGGAGAAGGGTGAACATCGACAATATCTTTCATGTGCTTTAACAATAAAGAAAATATGGAGTTCTTATAACCAAAAAGTTGGCAATAACGTGAAGGTTAAATATGAATATTTCAGAAATGTGTTTAATACGGATTACAACCTAAGTTTTAAATCACCAGCGACTGATGTTTGTTCCTATTGTATCCAAATGAAAGGGAAAATACAAGCTACAAAAGGTCAAGCAAAGATTAGAAACATGACTGAATACAGAGTTCATAGATAAAAAGCTAAAGAGTTTTATAGACAGCTTTGCAAAGAAGAGGAGGAAGTCATAAAAATCTCATTTGACTGCCAGAAAAAGTAACCAGTACCTAAATTACCCGATCAGAGCAATTATTACTCAAGAAAATCGTACCTTTACAATTTTACTATTTGTAATGGATCTTCAAAGAGTAAACAAAATAATGAAAATGCTTTTATTTACACCTGGAACGAATTGAAACAATAGAGGTGCAAATCCGATTGTCTCTTGTATTTATTTTTTTTTTGGGGGGGGGGGGGTTTAAATAAAGGCGAAAAACCTGGGTGGTTATCATCGCCTGGATAACGAAGAGCATTCATATAATGCTCATACAATCACACACAGGTATAAAATTAAACTTTTAATTTACACACACTACAGACAATACACGATAAAATAACAACGATAACAACAATAATTATACACTAACAACTTGTCACAGGGTTGTAAAGGGCCCTGTAACATAACAATGAATAAAACTCTAATTAAAATAACAAGTAATAAATCTAAACATGGTATGTAAGTTACGTAAATGTATGTTGTTTCAAATGTTTCCAATTACATTCAACAGATGGAGGAATGCTAACACCATATTAATTGTTTGGGAGTCATCACCCAGCATCCTCTGAATGCAATTTGGTAGACAAAACCTTTTCCGAACATGTTTCAGCTTTTCACAATCTAGAAGTAGATGTTTAATTAAAAGAAGGTTTAAGCAGTAAGGACAAAGCGGCGGATCCCCCCAACGCATCAGATATCCGTGGGTTAACCCAGATTGGCCAATGCGTAGACGAGAAACCACCACTTCCTCTCAACGGCTTTGGCGGTTTGAGGATATCCATGGCCGAACAGTATCTTTAATTTGCCGGAGTTTATTTCCTTGTACTGCTACCCACTCTTCTTCCCACTGTCTAAACAGGGCTTGTTTTAAAGAGGACATAAAGTCGGACGACATTACTCTACTCACGCTAGGCTGTAAGGAAGTGGCTTCCTTAGCAGCTAGGTCTGCTTTAGTGTTTCCATGTATACCGGCGTGACCCGGAACCCAGCAAAACGACACTCCCACGCCCCGTAGCGAAAGTCTGTGCGTGGAGCACAGAATATCTTTGACCAAAGCGTTAGGAGAGTACATATCTTGAATGGATTCAAGTGCACTTCTTGAATCTGAACATATAAGAAGGTGCACCGGTGTTGCCAGTACTATATTGAGTGCCTTGAGTATTGCAAAAAAAGTTCTGCTGTATATACAGAAGAGCAAGATGGTAATCCATAAGTGAAGCTGTTCCCTGACAGAACAAATGCACATCCGACTCAATTGTCCAGTTTAGAACCATCAGTGAAAATGATCTGACTTGATGGGTAGAGTTTACATATAGATATAAATTCCTGACAGTAAACAACATCGGGTGTAGTTTGTTTTAGATATCTAGACAGTGAAAGATCAACATGAGGCTTTTTAATTAACCATGGAGCGACAAAACATGGTGTATTTTCATATATTGGAGGTAGTGCTAAACATAGATTATTGAGGATACAGATAGTTCTGATCCCATAGGGAGCAGTAGATTGTTTACGAAATTTGTACTGTGTAAATAATGGATTGTTGACTATAATATCATATGAAGGGTGTAAAGGTTTGGAGCGCATATTACACATATATGACAATTGTAGCCGTTGTCTTCGTCGTGTGAGCGATGGCTCACCCATTTCAACAAGCAGACTACTAATGGGACTAGAACGAAAAGCTCCGGATGCTAGACGGAGAGCAGTGTTATGAACGGAATCAATCTTTTTAAGAACCGATAACCTAGCTGACGAATAGACTATGGACCCATAGTCAATTCGTGATCGAATAAGAGCTCGGTAAAAACGCAGCATGCAGGTTCTATCGGCTCCCCAATGAGAACCGCTTAAAACCCGTAACATATCTAAAATCTTGATGCAGCGTGATTTTAAATTTGTCACATGTGGGTTCCAAGTGAGTCTATGGTCGAATATAAGACCTAGAAATGTGACTGTGTTATCGGAGTGAAGCCGAGTTCCGTTCAGGTATAAAGTGGGACTAAAATGTTGTCTGCGACGAGTAAAAGCAATGCATCTAGTTTTAGCAGCGGAAAACTTAAATCCTGTCTGATTGGACCATGTTTGTAATTTGTTGATCGTTAATTGCAGTGTTCTTTCTGCGGTTGCTGTGTTTCTGGTTGCCACGTAGATGGCAAAATCATCAACAAAAAGAGAACAGTGGACAGGTAATCGGACATTATCAGTGATGCTATTAATAGCAGCTGCAAATAAGGTGACGCTAAGTACGCTGCCTTGAGGGACACCATTCTCTAAATAAAATCGATCTGATAAGGTGGATCCAAGACGCACCCTAAAATATCAATTGGACAGAAAGTTTTTAATAAATGCTAAGATTCTCCCTTGAATACCCCAAGATTGTAATACATTTAGAATTCCTCTTCTCCAAGCCGTATCATATGCCTTTTCAAGATCGAAAAACACTGCAACAAGTGTCTGTCGAAGAAGGAAGGCATTTTGAATGGCCGACTCTAACAAAACCAGCTGATCGACAGATGATCTTCCCTGTCGGAAACCACACTGTTCTTTACAGATCAGTTGGTTACTTTCAAGGTACCATACAAGCCGCCGATTGACCATCTTCTCCACCAGTTTACATAGAACGCTGGTAAGAGAGATAGGACGATAACTACTTGGATCAGTTTTGTAGAGGTTTTAACTACCCTGGTTTTAATAGAGGAATTACTATGGCCTCCAACCAAGAATCAGGAAAGATATGCTCATCCCATATACGATTGTATATTTGGAGAAGAGCTGTTCTACCCGACTCTGGAAGGTGTTTAATCATAGCATAGAATATACGATACTATCGGGTCCGGGGGCTGAATCCGTAACCGACAATAAGGCAGATTCCAGTTCATCTATTGTAAATGGGTCATTCAACGGAGAATCCTGTGATATGCCGATGGTGAATGGCATGGCCTCTTGAGCAGTTTTGTAAGTCCGAAAAGCATCATAATACAAGGGCAGTTGAAGAGAACCTAGAAAAGGATGAGCCCAAAATGTTTACAATTTGATGACTGTCTGTAGTCAATATCCCATCCTGCTTCATCAGTCCAACCAAACAAGGCAGAGGAAACATGGCCACACACAGAACGTAACTTCTTCCACACTGTTGATGTGAAAAATATTACATTATATTTCCCCGTTACAGTACATTCCTTTTTGCCCCTGACAGGATTTTTGGCCAACTGGAACGAACATTCAAGAAAGTGGAATCGATTGTTGATCCAAATAGCTACATAGAACAGTTTAAAGCACTTGTTGTGGTGTACAAACTGGGTGAAGATTTAAAATGTTATGACTGGAAGAAGAGCTGTGAGGAAGTTCTGAAACCTGTTAGTTGATGGCATTTTCCATTTTCTAAATCAAAATAATTTTCATTTCCAGGGGCAAACATAATAATGCACTAGTTAGGGGCGAGCCCTTTTATTCAAGTGATCTTGGTACCCGAAAATTAGTTACTAAAATTGGTGTTCCTCTACCTTTGCTTAAAGTTCGGGACATTGAAAAGTTACTGAAGAATCACTACGGGCAAGAATGGAAAAGCAACAATCTGTTGATGTTTTTAAAAACGGTTATTGAAAAACATTTTACCTATTCAAATATTTTGAATAACTTGGAAGAAAATGATATTCAAATGGAATAAATAAATTGAGAGTTTAAATTGTTAAAAGTAAACTTGTTTTAAAGTTAGGTACATATACAATATACATATACAATATGATTATTAGTACGAGTAATATTGTGAAACTATAGAAGTGTTTGTTATTGATTTTTTAACAACAAAATAGACTAGGTTATATTTTTCAAGTAATTTCTGTACTTTTTGCAATGTTTTTTGCTAAAATTTAGTAAACAACTCTTATTTCTTGCTTGCGTTTTAGTTATTTTTCTGGTGCTAATCTACCTAGTAGGAATTACAGTTGCAAAACAACCTACTTATAAAATCTGTGGTTATATGGCAGAAGCAGATATGTCACTTTTTGACCATTATGGGTTATTAATGTCATATCATCAATAATGGGCTAGAGAACAATCTGGTAAAAGCAGATATGTCTTTTTTTGGTTTAAAACCTTTAAAACATTGCATGACACTATGATATATGTCACTTTAACAATAAGAGAACATGGCAGAAAAGCATATGTCTGACATATATTATTCTGCCAACCATTTATTTTATGGCAAACAAATATATGTTTCACATGTCTATTTCTGACAAATATATTTGTGTGGCATTACAGTATATGTCAGAGATGTCTGGTTTTGCCTTAAAACAGCTGATTCCTATTCTAACATATTGGTTGCTTGTCTAGTGTTTCGTGTATGGTTGTAAATTTATTGAGCATAATAAAATTATTGAATTTCATTAATAATTTTATGTTATATTAACAAAATGAATAGATTAACATCTAATATTGCTGTCAATTCAAGAACTCAAAGGATAATAGACTTAGCCAAAGACAAAATAGATGATTCTAACATTACAAATTGTAAGTAGTACCAATTATTTTAGGTTAGTTTAATATTTTAATGATATTCAAATTGTTTGTGTGTATATTAGTAATTTTTTATTCATAATAGTATTCATGGTATAATAATGCAATGCTTTGCCTAATAAGCACAGTAGTTCCTATTGGTTAAGGGGAAAGTTAAATAATAATCTTATTTTGTTACTGAATCAGGTACTTCTAGCTAAAACAATGAAAATCACAATTTAAAACTAGGCCTGGACCTAAATTAACTATGCCTACTTTATAAAAGTGGACGAATCTGGTATTTTGTATTAGTATCCCTAAACATTTTTAACGTGTGTACTGTATAAGTAAATGTAGGCCTAAATAAATCTTAGTGTAAGGAGTGAGCAAATGGATTAGTATTGTATGAATTATGTTTTGTGACAATAATGTGGTACATTCTTTTGAAATAATTTGAACTGTAGTATATTTAAATTTCTAGCTGATCTTTCATATAATATTAATACGTAAACAATATTACTTCTACTAGCAGTATACATAATGTTTAATATAGGTTTAATACCAGATTAACTTTTGCTTTGCCTACTAAAAAAACAGGTTTTCTAATATGTTAAGTTACTATTATTTACAAATTTATACTAGATTCAAGTTGCTAAACTTGTGCAGTAGGTGAATTACATAGTAGGATTAGTTTTTAGTGTATCATTATAATTAATAAATTAAAGTAAGGATAGGCTACAAATAAATGTATGAAACTAATTTCTGTGTTTTTTATTACAGATGCTGAAAACATTGCAGGAGCAAACAATATGGTAGCTGGTAATGAAAAGATAATTATTGAATGGGTTGATGAAATAGTACCTTCAGAAGATGTTTTAACAGCTATAATACCAAGTGTAGAAAATTTAAATTATGATACTTTGAATTGTGTTACTAATAATTATTTATCAGTAGACAATAATGAAGTTTTGACTCAAGTACCATTCGTTATTCAGTTAACAAATGAGGAGGTTATAAGTGATGTGTCACACCAAGAAAAGTCTAACATAAATAATATTTCTTTACCAAACATTAGTCATTCTACACTACCAAACTGTGAAAGTACCCTTAATGACGATTCAAGGTCCTACATGGATTTAGATGATAGTCTGTTATATAAAGAACAATACATTTCCTATAACGAAACATCTGGGCCTAACGATAGTGACTATGTTCCTTCATTACTTGAGAGCTCTGATGATGAAGAACCCTTGAAAAAACGACAGTGTAATCATAATAATGTATCGCAAAATAACCATCAAGAAAATATTAGTGGTAACACTGCTGAAGAAATTACGGATAACAACAATACTATGACAACATCAATTGCAAAGATTAAATTTAAAAGAAAAGTAATGAAAGAAAGAAAAGACAAAGGAGAAGAGTATATAACAAGAAAGGGAATCTTGAAGAAGAAAAAAGAGATGGTATATATTGATAATTGTTGCAGAAAGGGTTGTGTCAAGAATATACCTAAATGTGATCAATTAAAAATTTTTAAGGATTTTTGGGCCTTGGGAGAACAAAAGTTGTCAGACCAAGTATTGTCTGATAGAATTTCTATAGTTAAAAAAAATGTGAAAGGAAAGGAAGAGGGAAAAGTGAAAACATAAAAAATCGGGATATCACTGTAATTTTCCTATTAGAAATTAAAAACGAAAAAATTACAGTATGCAAAAGACTATTTCAAGAAATACATGGAGTTTCCAAAGCAAAGGTTGACATGATAATTATCAAGAAAAAAACTTGTGGTACTGGTATTATAGACGCAGATGGTCGAGGTAACCATGAACCCTGGAATAAAAATGCTGAGGAGCAATCAGAAATATTAAAACATATAGAAAGCTTTCCAAAATATCAGTCTCATTATTCCCGACGACATACGAATAAAAAGTATCTTTCAGGACAGTTGAACGTTGCTAAACTGCATAGCTTATATGAAGAGCAAAGAAGAGAACAAAATTGTAAACCTGTTAGTTATAATACTTATGTTAAAACGTTTAATTCAACTGGATATAAGTTTAAGGTTCCCAGTATAGACACCTGTCAGAAGTGCGACACATTTATGATTAAGGAAAAAGCTGCAGCCGAGGAAGATAAACCAAAAATCATCCAAGAAAAAAATATACATCTTCAACTTGCCCAATCTGCTTACGATAGTAAATCGTTTGACAAAAAAGAAACTGCTAAATGTAAAGATACAAGAGTACTAGTTTTTGATCTCCAACAATGCTTACCCACTCCTAGCTTAAATAGTAATATTGTTTACTATAAAAGACAGCTATGGACCTTCAACTTTACAGTAAGAGACACGACAACTGGGGACACATCATGTTATATGTGGCACGAAGGAGTAGCTGGTCGAGGGTCAGATGAAATAGCTTCATGCCTAACACACAAGCTACTGAATCTTCCTGAAGAGATAACAAAGGTTATTGCATACTCCGATTCTTGTCCAGGACAAAACAAGAACATAAATGTGGCTGCTGCTTTTTCATATTTTGTTAGTACATCAAAACTACAAATTGTTGATCATAAATTTATGGAACCGGGACACACAAGGATGGAATGTGATGTAGACCATGCACGAATCGAAAGAGCCAAGAAGTGTGCCAATATTGAAATAAAAATACCTCAAGACTGGTACCAGTTCGTCAGAACTGTTAGAGGGAAAAAACAGTTTCAAGTAGTTGAAATGAAGCAAGAAAATTTTATTGCGTTTTCAGAACTTTTTTCTAGTCATCTAGTAAAAAGAACTAAAACAGACCAAGGAGAGCCTATCAACTGGCTTAAAATAAAATGGCTCAGATATACAAAAATGTTTGGCATTATTTTGTTCAAAAATTCATTGAAGGAAGAAGAGGACTTCAAAGTTATGGATTTTAGGAGAAAAAAAGGTCGCCCAGTAATGAATATTATGTTAAATAAGTGTTTCGATGGACCAGTACCAATTGATTCAAAAAAGAAAAAAGACCTTCTCAGTTTACTTCCATTGTTGGACCCAGTTTACCATAGTTTTTACAAGGATTTTAAGACTAGACATAGTCCTACTGAAGTTGGAGATGGAGCAGAATCATCAGATTCCGAAGATTAGTGAATCACAATTTTTGTAAAAAAATAAAACCATTAAAATGATATTATGTACAAAATATGATTTATTTTGTAAGTAAGTTTAAAATTAATGTTTTTATAAATGTTTTTTCATAAAGGTCTATTTTTTCCTTATAAACCCCTATTACCTGGTTGTGAACAGTATATTGTATGAACATATCTGATTTTGCCTGATTATAATTTTTTGGAAAAACAGTATATGTCATGCGAAACTGTTTTTATTGGTTTTTTTAAAGTATTAAAATTATTAAAAAGGCAAATACTACTGCATAACTATAAAAACAAATACTGGTTTTAGTTGGTTTGATAAGATTCCATTTTCTATTTGAAATATTCCTATTTTCCCCTAGTATTCAAACTTTCATTTTGCTCTCCTGAAAAGTAAGCAAAAATGACATATCTGATTCTGCCATATAACCACAGAAATGTACATATCAAAAACTAACTAGTTGAGCAAAACTGTTGCAAAACTAACTACTTGTAATTTTTAAATTAATTTAATTAATTACCTAGGGAAGTTACACCCAACAATCTTAACAAATGGTTTCTATGATTATTAATAATATTATAAAATTTAAATTATGTCAATTAAGTGAAAACTTTAAGAAATATAAGTTTTGGGTGATTTCTGAAAAATTACAATCATTTCATTTAGGTAGTTTTGCAACTGGACGACTCATAAGACATGTCATATGAAGGGTGCAGGGGGAAAACCGACAAAGTCACAAAAAAATCGAAATTCAGATTTTAATTACATTTGACACTTTATGGTCTGTATCATAACATGCTGAACGTTACAGGAGAAAAACTAACTGGGTCACGAGATATAGCTTTTGGAAATATTGTACCACAGGGGAAAAACCAACTCAGTCCATTTGGTTCAGGGGAAGAAACAACGGAGTCCACAGACAGCCGTCCTATGCGCCTGCGCAAACAGCCCCCCTTCTCTGGCTGCCATTGCAGACAAAACAAAGCCAGTCGCCAGAACGTGTTGTGTAGTGTTGTTTCGCTTGAGTCTATTCGTGCTTTTATTAGTTTCTTTTAAAGTTTTGAATATTTGTCTATGAATTGTGTGTTGAGTTGTGTGGTTAGCTTAATCATCCTAAACATGATTGATGATGTGTTACAAAGTGAGGAGAGTGACGATGAAACAACAAAAGTAAAGGAGGTAACAGCAACAAAAAAAAGAAAGAAAATGGGAAGGATGAGGGATGTCGCCAAGAAATTACAAGCCTGCTCTTTTGAAACTGGTGAGGACTGTCGTAAGCGGTATGAATGTTTTGTACAAACCACAGAGCAAGAAAGAAAGTCACTTATACAACAATTTAATGACATAGGAAGGGAAGGAGGCAGTGATGCCCAATATAGCTACTTAGCTGGATTAATCTCGTTGCATCCTGTTTCTCGGAGAAGGCCTAGACAGGATGAAAACGAAGCAAGAATGAACGATGGTTCTTATTCATACAAAGTGAGAGTTGTTAGAGAAGAATCTGCTATTGAAATCCCAATTTGCTTCAAAGCATTTCAATCACTTTTTGGCATTAAGCCATTTAGATTTCATAGAATAAAAAAGTCATTAATGATAACTGGCAAAGCACCATTAGATAACAGAGGGAAACATCTTAATCGACCTCACAAAATTACTGAGGACAAAAATAGAGGCGATGATGAATTTTTTTGGTTCCCTCAAAGGCCGACGAGCCCACTACAGTGTACATGACAGCAAAAAAGTGTATTTGCCTGAACACTTAAATGTAAAGGAATTGCTAGCAATTTTTTTAAACAAACACCCAGACATGGAAATTTCATATGAAACATTTCGACACACATTTGTCAGTGAATTCAATATTGCTTTTGGTTACCCGAGAAGTGACACATGTTGTTTTTGCGATGAAAATAACGCAAATATGACAGCTGTTGAAAGAAAGATAAGTAGTACAGTCAGCTTAGAAGAGAAAGAAACACTGCGACAAGAAAAGGAAAAATTGTATGATGACAAAAAACTGCATATAAAACAAGCAGACTGGTTTTATAAGTTGAAACGGAAAGCCAAAAGAGCGGCAAAAGTGTCCAATGAAGTGGAAACTATTGCCATTGACTTTGGAAAAAACCTACCTACCCCAAACATTTCAACTGGTGAAGTTTATTTCAGACGGCAATTGATGTTCTACATTTTCAACATGCACATATTGTCTACTGGAGAATCCATCATGTACACCTATGACGAGACTATAGGAAAAAAGGGTCTGATGATGTTGCCTCCTTTTTACATGATTTTTTCTATACATACCTGCCAATGGAAGTGAAGACACTCAAAATATTTGCTGACTCATGCGCGGGGCAAAATAAGAATCATACCATAATAAAACTGCTGCACCATGTTACTACAGAGGAGAAACGTTTCGAAAAGGTAGTTATGACGTTTCCTGTACGAGGTCACTCGTACATGGAAAATTACAAAAATATGGGGTTGATTCCTAACACAGCGAGAGCAGAAACCCCCGATGGATGGAGATTAGTATTGGAGAGTGCCCGGAAAAAACCTTCCCCATTTACTGTAGTTTCTTGCCAAAGGAATATGTTCAAGAAGTGGGGAGAATATTTGTCCGCAAAATATTACAAAAACAAGTTTTCCTTTGCTTTGCGGCCATTGAAACAGCTGAGATTTGTCCAGGCCAAACGTGTATCTCTGGAACATCGAAATGGATATAACAGCGCTTTTTTCACTTTAGCAGTAAAGAAGAATAAGAATGACAAGACAAGAGAAGAAAAATCAAGGAGGAAGAAGAATATGCCGATTCCTAGGGAACTATCTGAGCCTGAGCAATCCTACACAGCTCCTTTAGCATTGTCCATGGAAAAGTGCAATGACCTGAAAATCTTGCTTAAGTTTTGCGAAGAAGAGGGATCGAAAGAATATTACATCAATCTTTTGGCTGCAAATGAAACACCGAATAACGTTCCAGCCATTGATGGGGGTGATGAACTTTCAGAACCAAACTTTTAAAGGTATGTAGTCAATTTAACATTCTTTGAGCCTTAAATTTTAAAGTTATAGTCAAATAACAAAATTAGATTCGTTTGAAAATCTATAAAAAATGTACCTATAAATACTATTTTAAATGGTGATAAAAATAACATTTATTTTTTAAATAGATTGACTTAATGATTATCTGCAAAAATAATACGGTGTTTATTTAAAAAATAATAGATATTCCTCGGTTTGTAAACTAATATCTTGGAATTTTTTTAGGAAGTGGGCCTAACTTGAAAGAAAAGAAAAGGATCGAAAAATAAATTGCTATACAACAGTAGATACTATTATTCTTAGTCTTGTTTTGTACTTTTCGATTAATTTTTAATATTAAACTAAGGTTTAAAGGGAAATGTCTTGCGTGTTATTTAATTTTCCTAGGAAATAACCAATTCAGTCCCTTTTGTTCAGGGGAAAAACCAATTCAGTCCATTTGGTTCAGGGGAAAAACCAACTGAGTCCCAGTAATGGTTACTAAAAAAAATTTTATAAAATTATTTAATTGCTATTTTGAGCTATAACTTTACAGAGTTATAAAAAAAATAGTGTTTTTAAAAACTTAACTTTCCTTTTTGATCAAAGGTCTATTCCACTTCCTCTCATTCCGTTTGAAACTTTGTTTTTGCTCCCCTGTAAAATTTACATTTTGTGACTCTGTCGGTTTTTCCCCTGCACCCTTCATATGGAATTGAATATCTTCTCTTATATTAACTCATCAACAAAACAGCACAACAAATCCCTTAAATACTTTAAAAGAGAATACAATTATTATTAAATAATACAAGTAATTAAAAACTAATTTACAAATAATTATTTTTAAAAACACTGAATAGTCATCAATTAAAATAGTTACACATTATTATTATATCAATTAAAATAGTTACACATTATTATTTAAAATAAGCAAGCTGCCTCCTCATACATTCATCTCGTTTTGTTTTTAACCGTTGTATTCAGTCAATACGTCAATATATTATTTTTTTATATTTACTTTATATTTGTTAGAATAATTAATATTATATTTCTGTATGTGTTTCTTTAGTAAATTAATTTTTTATTTCATATATATACAGTGGTTCTGAAAAGTCTGGAGACGGTTTAATATTGTGATTGAGGAACCTATTTTATTAAGATTTCAACAAATGTATCCACCATCTTGGATCCACCATCTTGAATGTAAATTTGTTTTTTTTTAATGGGAAGGTGGTCATGTGATACATCATTTCAATGTAGAATTTCAAGAAAAACCCAACGTTGAAATTTGTACATCCATAACTACGACTCGCAATTTAAAGAGAAAAAGCATCTGAAAAGAACATTTTACCACGAGTTTTTAACACTATTTTTCACGATACTACTGGAATATCACTAATAGTTGCTTTTCTATTGCATATATTGCCAGGTAAAGTTCGTCATATCTGCACTAGTGAGGATAAATTATATTCTCACTAGTAAGGATAAATCAGCTGATTACAACAATACAATATTGAAATAGTGCTCATCTGTTTAAAACACTGTGTTGTTGTGTTTTCTTTACTTCGTGTTTAGTTGATGTACAAATGGAAGAATTACCAGAGAATTACACTCTCACAAAACCAAGAAACAGTTCAAGTCCTAAACAAAATTCCTAACAAAGGAATTAACATTACAGATAATACAAACTGCACAATTAACATCCACTTAAATACAAACATGAAGGGTAATTTGATTATTTAACACACAAATGATGGCAAATGTCCGAACAAGTAATTATAACAAAATGAAGGGTAAGTATGCAGTAGTGCAAAAGAGAATTCCAGATGTGAATCCTCCAGATTTTTTCATACCCTGCAGTGCTCACACCCTAATTCTCGTTGTAAATGATGCCGCACCATCTATCTTGCATTGATGCTCCGAACTTCTTTGGGACAAGTTCAAGAGCTCTACAAGTTTTTTTCTTTGTCAACTTACGGGTGGACTTTTTTTCAAAACCATGTATCATCAATGACTTTGAAACCACTTAGTAAAACTCGCTGGGAAAGAATCGATGCAGTAAGTCCTCTTAGGTACCAAGCTAATAAAGTGTATTATGACACTCTATTGGACATATCTGCCGATACGAGAACTGATGCTTTCGGGAAATTGCAGCTCTTAGCTTGGGCAAAGAACTAAAAAACTACAAGTTTATCTGTAGTCTTTGGACATGGCACACGATTTTGTTTCGTGTAAACTTGGTGAGTAAACTTTTGCAGAGAAAAGAATTGAACATTATAAAAGCCATTGAACTTATCGGCCAAATCACGGAATACTTCATCAAACTGAGAACTGAAAAGGATTTGAGAAAACACTTGTTGATACGAGGGAAACTCTAGAAATTGAGCCAACGTTTGAAAAAGAGGAACAACTTCGCCCAAGAAGGAAAAAAAGCAGTTTGATTACGAGTCTTCAGACGAACCAACTACTGATCCAAAGATCGCCTTTAAGAGAGACTTTTATTTTTATGTACTTGACAGAGCAACTTAATCATTGCAGGAAAGGTTTGAACAACTCAGACATCACCAAAATCTTTTTGGATTTATGTATAATGCTTTTGACTATGACGAAATCCAACAAGAGGAGAAAAAAGAATACCTTAAGAAAATATGTGCTGAACTTCAAATCGCATTAACAGATGGAAGTCACTCTGATATAGACGGAAACCAGTTATTCCAAGAACTCCTTATTCTTACGTCGATCAAGACCAAAGGCCGTCCTCTTAAAGATCTCATGGAAATTTCAAATTATTTAACATCTTCTTCCTTATCTGAAAATTTTCCCAATCTTTGTGTAGCCTTAAGAATTGGTCTTACTCTACCAGTTACTGTTGCATCTGGAGAAAGAAGCTTTTCAAAGCTTAAATTAATCAAAAATTATTTAAGATATACCATGAGCCAAGAGCGGCTAGTTGGACTGGCCATAGTACCAATCGAGTTTGATGTGTTGCAAAACATTAAAATAGATGAATTAATCAAAGACTTTTCTAAAGCCAAAGCTCGGAGAGTTTAAAAAAAATTAATACGGTCAAGCAATGAAATCTCAAATTAAATGCAATCAAATTTTGTGTAAAAATAAATGTATAAAATTTTCATTTGAGATGAATTTTTAAATTTTCTTTCACATATCTTTTATTCCAGTGGATGTATTATTTACAACTTGAAAGGTGTTATGCGCAAAATAGAAAACGTTTAATGTTTTTGTTGATGTTATAGTTAAAAAAACTATTTCCTCACAGTTGAATGAACACCAAGGCACGATCCTTCATTTTACCTTTGTTTATAAAGCACCCAGTACTTATAAAATCTCAAGACACCCCGGGACCCTCTGTTTTCTAACCCCCTCCTACCGGTTGCTAGGTACGTGTTGGGGCGCCGGAACCATGCTTTGCACAGGGCGCCATTTACCCACGGTCCGCCCCTGGTTGAATTGTTTACTTCTAAGGCATTTTACATGTTTACTAATTATTTATCATTAATTCCATCAAGCTTCCTCTTTGCCCTTTCCCATTCTTTTCCTTTTAGCATCAAGATACGAATTAAGAATTTGGTATAGTAAATTTCAATTAATTACATGAAAAAAAATTGAATTTCGTTAATTAACAATCAAAATTGGTAGAATTTCGACCACATAAAATACTAGTACATTTAATTTTTCAAATAGTTTTCTTTTCCTATAATTGATTGAAGCATATTGCTTATGAATGGATGATATTTGAGGAGCAAACATTCAAACCGTGTTTTCTCAACAAAAAATAATAATAAATGAGATATTTATACCAGTATGAACTCTATGTTGAACTACACACGAATCAAATTTTATTTTCAACTAAAACAAGTTTCATCCAATTATAAAACAATGTAGCAAATTGATGTTTCAATCAAAGACTGCTTTCTTCAAAGCCACAATTCAGTCAAACAGCGATTTCTCCAGTCAGCCAATCAGAGTGTTCTTACTGGTCACGTGACCCTAAGCATCAACAGCTGTGTGCATGACGTTAGTTTGGTTATTCCCTTGTTGTAATCTGTTTTATTCCATTAAATAATCAGATATTTAAAGTTATTTCTTAATGGAAGAAGTAGTAGATAGTGTATTAGTGAGCACTGGAAATTCCGGGTCACGAATAAAGCAGAAAACAGGCGGGAAGAGAAAAGAAGAAACAGTATTCTGCACTTCAGGTACCAATGTTTATGTTCCTTGCAAACATTCTAGCAAGACACTTTTATGTACTGATGTTAAGCCTAATGATGTGAAGAAACTTAGAGATAGAATTTATACATTTCCAGACAAACAACGAAAAGATTCCATTATATCTTCATTAATTGTTACAAAATATGTTACTAGACGTAGGCCTAATGACCCAAACAAAAGCAAGTCTCATTCATCCGGCTCACAACATGCATTTTCTGCTTCTTATTTTATTACTTCTAGCAGTGCTAAAAGAATACCAGTTTGTAAAAACAATTTCATAGCTATAACTAAAGTAGGTCGCACAAGGCTGTCCAATATTGTTAAAAATGTATATGCCGGAAATCCTATTGAGGGAAAGAGAGGAGGGTGCAGAAAAGGCCACCTAAGTGTTCCGAAAAAAAAATAAATTAAGAGAGTTTATCTCAAACTTAAAGGTATCAGAAAGTCACTATGGAAGAAAGAAATCTAAGCGTCTATACTTAATCTACAATGAAAATACAAAGAAGTTACACGATATTTACAACAAAATCTGCAACGGAGATCTCGACAAAGTTAGTTTTGCTGTGTTCAGAAGAATATTTGTAAATGAATTTAATATAGGCTTCAAATCTCCATCCAGTGATGTTTGTAGCACGTGTTCTTTACTAGACCAAAGAATAAAACCTTCCACTGCAGGGTCTACTGAACGAGTTAATCTTATGATTTTTATTCTTTTATGAAAGAAGACACAGATGAATCCGTTGTAAGTTTATGTTTTGACTTACAACAAATAAAACAGCTGCCCAAAACTAATATTCAAGATGCCTATTATTTGGGGCAATTCAATTTCTACAGCCTATGCATCACACGTTTGGATATGATGAATCCAACATTCTATACTTGGTCTGAAGATTTGGTAGGTTAAGGCAGCACTGAAATTTCATCTGCTTTACATTGCCACCTAAGCAAAATTAACTTTGAAGGTAAATGCACTTTGAGGCTCTTTAGTAATCAACCTGATGAAGCTTTTAAGTGGTACAAACACATAATCTATGATCTACCTAGTTGCAGTAAAGAAACAGAAGAAGTGTGTGACTGTTTAGATGAAGATAAAGGTTTAAGAAATTAAAGTAGACATATAACAAGCTTTTTTACTTACAAAATATTCAAATAATATAGTCAGTTTTACACCTACCATAATTAGTCACTTTATTAGATAAATACTCCACTTTTCACTTAATATTTATGTATGCTCGGATAAAGAAATAATTGTTAAATATTTGTGACTTGAGGCTTATTTCAGTCAAAACGTGTTTTCTCCAAATTTTAAATACATTTTTCTCATTAGTTTTAGGTTCAATATCTCATGTAAGCTTTTTAATTTATTGAAGCATATGGCTTATGAATGGAACAGATTTTTAAAACTTACTACGTACACTTAATTAATAATGCTTTATGATTAATTACTAGTTCAGATAGTGTTAAGATTAATTACAACTTTTATTCAAAACTTTAGGGCCCCCTGTCGCTTTGTTCACCAACCTCTGTGGTGACTCACAGCAAAGCATATGCAAACAGATTATTGTTAATCTTATATTTTCACAGGAATGAAGATTAATTATTACAGAGATTTTTATATATAGTAGAGAGCAATTAAGTTATAAAATATAACCAAAATGTGATATGGTATGCAAAAATCGTCTGTGTAGAAAAATATAAACCCGTGACCGGCATGACCAACAAAAACATATTTTCGTCATACTGCTTCAAAAACAACTGTTTTCAATACATGCAATGAGGTGCTAAAGTAACTCTTTTTGGTCCTAGGACCAAAAAATATCAGCTGGTATCGAGGACATCAGCTGTTACTTTTCGTTTCTATAATTATTAATTTAACAAAATATTATTTTACGATAGTAAACCATTGATAAAAACAACTGATACATTCGATTGCAAATAACCGATAAAACAGCTGATGTTACAATCGATTTTAGTTTGTTCTTGCGCTTTTTATTTTGTTTGTAAAATTTTATAGTAAAATGTTTATTTTATTGTAAGTAGATCTTATAATCAAAAAATTAGAAATGACGATCTAGCAATCGATAGTCAGAAGTATTCCATCTAGCAATTGATATATAGACGTATTCGATAAGGCAATCGATAGTTCGAAGTATTCGATCTGGTAATCGTTAGAGGTTAGAGTTAGCATACTGCTAACATAATCAGATGTAATATCTCCAAATTTGTGTAACAGCTGTAACATGATCTCGTACCTAAAATCACAATGAAATACACAACGTATTTCGAATGATATAAGCTTCATTCCCCTCCTTTAATAATAAATACTAATACAAATTTTTTAATAAAAATAAACCAACTTAAAAAAAAAAACAAAAATGCAGAGACTAAAAAGTAAACACTAATTTGTATAACCCTAGTGTAGTAACATAATTTTTTAAACGGTTACTTACTAACATTTATATTTTTGACTGTTTTTATCCTTTTTTAATAATATCCGCCTTCTTGACGGCTGATCCTACCCCTTTATCCGTAACATCC
>JAGFPH010005945.1:44901-57839 GCA_018207615.1 Philaenus spumarius
ATCCGTGTAATTGACGGGGATTTAAATTACATAATATATTTTAATGAATTACTCTCTCAGAATAAAGTATACTATGTTAATTATTGTTTTTTGTATAAAAAAAAGACTCTGTGATTATTTAAAAAAATGTATTTATTAAAAATAAAAATAAGATCATATTATTATTATTATTTTATAAGTAAGATACTTTCTTTTAATACTATTTATATATAAAAAACAAAATTAACAATTATTATGGAATTACTTTACATTTGACTAATATACAACACAGTCTTTTCAGTTTTTAAAATATGTCTTTTTTATTAACAAATCTAAAATTGGTAACATAAAAAGTAAAACTTTTATTCTATTTTTTTTTTTTTATAATGACACTAAACAAAATAATTATATTTTAAAACAATAAAATACAAATTATTGTTATCGCAAAAGTAGAAAAAGATACTTTAAAGATCAAAGTTTGGAACTAGCAATTGAAGACTTCGGTAAGTACATTTTTTTTAAACATAGAAATATATTTCAAAAACAAACAAAATAAGACAAAGGAAAAGACAACTTTTCAAACTGATTTGCTATTAATAGGCATGATTTTTGTGTAATCCTTTTAGTTATTTCTTATTCCTTATTCAAGTAAGATGTATTCTTATAACACTATTTATATGTAAAAAAAATTTATAATTATTATGGAATGACTTTACATTTGACTATGAAACAAAATTAACAATTATTATGGAATGACTTTACATTTGACTATGAAACAAAATTAACAATTATTATGGAATGACTTTACATTTGACTATAAAACAAAATTAACAATTATTATGGAATGACTTTACATTTGACTGTGAAACAAAATTAACAATTATTATGGAATGACTTTACATTTAACTATATACAACACAGCCTTTTCAATTTCTAAAATATGTCTTTTTCATTAACAAATCTAAAATTGGTTAGTTTCTTATCGAGCAGTTTATAGTTACGAGAGAAACGCTTACAAACCAATTGTCCATTGTAAGGTTCCGATTTGAGGAGTTATTTAAAAAAAAACCTTAACCCAAAATTTCAATATTCAGTATTTTTATCAGGTTCAGTAGTTCTTTATACGATTTAATCAGAAAAGCTTGCAATGCCTTGCCAGTTGCGGAATTCGTAGCCGTAGATGAACAGATGATCCCATTTACAGGAAAATTTAACATCAAACAGTATATTAAAGGAAAACCATGCCCTTGGGGGATCAAAGTCTATGCTTTGTGCGGTAAAAGTGGTTTGTTATATGACTTTATTTCGTACCAAGGTAAAAATATGGAGGGGGATGTTAATCTTACCAAAGCATTTGGTCAAGGACCAACTATAGTTTTACAATTTGCGATAAATAACCTGAAAGATAATGGACACTTTCTTCTACTTGATAATTTCTTCTCATCCTACAACCTATTTGAAGAATTACCTAGACTAGGACTACGAGGCGTTGGAACCATTCGTATTGATAGATTTATGAAGCCACCACTTTTGAATGAAGAAGAAATGAAAAATAAAGGTCGTGGTACATGTTATGAAGTATCAAGTAAGGATGATAAAATTGGCCTAGTGCGCTGGTTTGACAACAAATTGGTACATCTGGCATCAAATGTGGTAGCTGCTGGTATGCCTTCAAATGTTAATAGGTGGAATAAAAAGAATAAAGTTTACGATGACATTCAAGTCCCTGAAAAAGTCAAAATCTATAATGCCAACATGTACTGTGTACTGGTGTGGACTTATTTGACCAGTAGGCCTACATAAGTTACTATCAGAGTTCCATAAAATCAAAAAAAATTTACTTGTCGTATGGTTTCGAATGCGTTTGACATGGCAGTGACAAATGCATTTCTTTTGTATAAGAGGGATTTTAATATTTTGAACAATTCATCCGAGAAACAGATGGATCTGTATTCTTTTAGAATGCATGTAGGAGAAAGTTTAGTCCTCGAAGGTGCAACTCTTTACCGAACATCAAAGAGGAAAGCTGGACGGCCATCTACATCAGGGGATACTCCTCAGGAAATCCATGCAACAACAGCAAAACGGCATCTTTCAGAGGTTCGCCCTAATAAGTCTATCCGTTTGGATTCAATTGATCATTTACCTCAATATGATGAGAAGAAAGAAGCGACACGCTGTAAGAACTGCACTGTTGGAAGGACTCACGTATACTGTATAAAATGCTCTGTTCATCTTTGTTTTGTTAAAGGACGAAACTGCCTTTTTGATTTCCACACTAAAAATAATTTTTTAAATTCATTTTGTAAATTTTAAACTATTTTTCATATTTAAACAATATTTTTGCCATTATTGTATAAATAAATGAGTTTTTCTTAAAATATTTATTTTTAGTTTTTATTAAAGTAAGACCCGATGTACATTGTAATGTACGGATTTATATCTTTTAAACGGGTTGTGAAATTAAAAAAAAATATATGTTCTTATTACACATATTAGAGTTGAAAAAAATATTCAAATATTTTTTTTTGACTTCTAAATTTAATTCGGGTCTGAAAGGGTTAAAGAAGGTAGAGCACCTTTGGACAAGAGAGGAAAGTACAATAACCGATTCAAGAAAACACCTGACCCTATTACTTATTTGATAAAAGAACACATTGAATCATTTCAAGTTAGAAAATCACATTATTCTCGAAGTGCTAATCCAAATTGACGGTGTTTACCACAAAATTTTAATGTGTCTATCATGCATAATATGTTTCTAGAAAAATATCACATAAATGTTTCATATCAAGTGTATTATAAAATATTTATACAAGATTATAATATACATTTTGGACTTCCTCATAGTGACACTTGCAGTATTTGTGACAACTTGCAACAGAAAATAAATGGCTGTACACATGAAAACATTGCGAAAGCAGATAAGTTTCGTGAATTAAAGAGATTTTATAAAATACAGGCCCAAAATGGAAAAATAATAATGTTGTCTTTTGATTTTATGCAAAATATTCCACTCCCTCATAAAAGAACTGGAGAAGTTTTCTACACAAAGCAACTTTGGTATTTTGTTTTTGGCCATCCATGATATTGGAAGCAATAATGTCACAATGCTGGTTTACGACGAGATGACGGATAAGAAAGGCCAAAACGATGTAACATCACTGTTATTCAAATATATCGCCTTAGCTAAAGACTTAAATCTTAATTTGTGCCTAATCAGTGATGGATGTTCAGGCCAAAATAAAAATTATGTAACGGTAAAATTTTTATATATGTTGGTGCATTGTCTAAAAATATTTGAATATATATTATACATTTTTCCTGTACGTGGTCACACATACCTACCAAATGATCAAGACTTCAGTTTGATCGGTCAGAGAAAAAATCGAGACTGCGGAGGTAAAGGAGGATTGGGACACCATTATAACAAATTCTAGAGTCAAACCTTCTCCGTTTAATGTAGTAAAAATAAATCAAAATGATTTATTTAATTTCCATGATGCAGTGAGTAATTACTTTCTCAAAACATCAAAACCACCAATGCGACGTAAGGAGGTCAAAATGTTAAAAATAACTAGAGGTGATGAAACTGTCAGAACAAGATATTCATACTTTGGGCCTTGGCATCAAATTTGTGTAAGAAACAAAGTGAGACTTCCAGATTATCTGAATTTAGGATTATCATACCAGTCTTTAATTTCTCTGAATCCAGCAAAGTTAGGAGACCTACAGAGACTTTCTTCTTTTCTACAGAAGCAGTCGAGCAGAATTTTTTACGAAAACCTTGCAAATGGAGAAGATGCTGTCGACGATGCAGAAAATAATTATTGTAATATTTCTTATGATGAAAATAGTAGTGGTGAAGATGTTTGATTATAAATTAGTCAGGAGTCAGGACTAGACCAACCTTCGAAATCATGGCCATATATGGAAATGATGACGTTTCTGAAGGATCAGTTTACTCCTAGGGACAGTGTAACAAATTATCCATCTTGTCAAGATGAAATGGAACATTCTGCCTGCTCAGGCGAGGATGACTTTGTTGATGAATACTTGTCTGAATTACCTTCTGAGACTAATTCACAATCAACATCAGGTTCGACCTCAAAACAATCTGTACCAATAATTACTCCAGAGCCTAGTTCTTCTAATGTAACTACAAACAGTTCTTCGGAAACGACTGGTACAATTATAACAAAAATTGGTTACAGAAAAAGAGTTCAACTTTATGTTGAGCTGGGCAAATGTTTGCTAGCGTTGGAGAGAGAGAAAATGAAGATTAAAAAAATCGTTCTTCAGACCCTAACGATGAGGATTTTGGGCTTTTTAATTCCCTTCTACCTCATGTTAGGACACTAGATCCCCTGACAAAATTAAAGTTTAGAATGGAGGTACAACAGGCTCTCTATAAAAAACTAAAAACCGTAGCAACTACTAGTAGGCCTACTTGGGTTCCACAGCAAAATTGTCATCCTTCTTCACAAAGTTTTCCTCCTCCTTCACAAAGCGTTCCTCACCCAACCCAAAATTTTTCTCATACAACACAAAATTTTCCTCACCAAACACAAAATTTTCCTAAACAAATACAAAATGTTCCTCCACTAACACAAAATCTTAATACTCCACCACAAACATTTCATACCCCATTTGCATAGGCTAATATTTCTTATCGGCTTCCCCATTATGAAAAAAAACATGTCCATCTAGTTTCCTCGGCAGAATTAAATCAGATTTTCCATCAAGACCACCAGAAGCAGCAAAATCAACCACTGTTTTCACCAACCAATAAGTCTATGTCAAAAGACAACTGGCCCACATTTTAATAGAGATCGTCAGAAGCTTGATAATTAATAATGTTATTTGAATGATTTACTTTAATACATTTTCTATAGTTTTTGATAGTAAACGTATTGAAAATTGTGGAATTTTCCTTATTTTTTCAGAATGGGGAGGCAATTTCACAATACCTATTTGAACTCAATCAGTCAATTAGATTTTTAAGTGTTGCTCTGGACGGAGAGACGAACGATGAGAGTCTGTTAAGGTTTTCCTAAGAAGGGTTTTCTTTGTTGACTGATACAAATTTACGCAAATATTAATTTGTAGATCTAAATTTATTTAACGCGTTCACTGCGGCAGGGGTACCGGTACGTCCAGCAGTGTCTATTCGCATGCGCACGGAGTACCGGTACCCCCGCCGTATTGTCAATGCTTTTCAGTTTGGTGTGTCCTTGACACTGCAAGAAGCAAGTTGATGTTAAGTTTGTTTGTTCGGCAACTAACTGGGGAGTATAAATTGTGTGTAGTCTTAAGTTCGCGCATCCCGCCTGATTTTTACAGCTCTATTTCCGCGCGTATTTTTAAGTTCGCGCTCCCCTCTATTTATTAGTCCTTTGTTTCAATCTGCTGACCATACAATTACTAAAATAACAAAATTAAAACCAAATTCAAATCGAACCTCACAAAAGAAATGTTGGAGGTGCAAAAAAAGCACTCAGTATGAGTGTATGACATGTCCAGAACATCCGGGACTTTGTGTAGTTGGTTGTTTTGACAATTACCACAGAGGTCAATAAATGATGATTATGGTCGGATAGTAGGGTTGTAAATTTGTGGAAATATATATTCTTAATTATTTATAATAGTTTTTTTTGTGATATTAAAGAAAAGTGTCCACAAACATAACGTTTTGTAAGTTTGCGTCGGGTGGAGCCGGGCGCGGTGTGCGCAGGGAGTACCGGTACCTCCGAAATAAAAAAAAAAAGAAAAGTGGTTTTGAAGATGGAAACCAACAAATAACATCTAAATTCAATAAAAAAGACCTCAAGGTAAGGTTTAAACAAAGAAAAAATGTTTAGCATATGGGGTACATAATGGGCTTATTTTTAGCAGTGAACGTGTTAAAAAATATACATTTTTACTCAACGTCTCTCTTTGTATCCGCTAGACTAAAGAAAGTCGGTGTGAGAAATAAAATTAAAATAGAATACATAAAGTGTCAATTATACTAACCTTAAAGTAACTACAAGCTTTTTTTCAGAAGATATGGGATTTCAATGTAGATTGCAATACTTCCGTTGTTTTGTATATATTTCGACTACTTATAAGATGTAGTTAAATGTATCTTGTGACATTTTCAAATACTGGTGAAATTTGTCATTATTTTTTTCACGTCTTGGAAGAGATGATGGAATTCCCCAAGCTCTTGTCTTTTTTGGTTTATAGGATGAACACCAAATCTCCTAACTTCGTTTTCACACAAAATTATATATATCTTATAGCTAATGATACTTCATCTTCACTGCTACTATCACGTATCATTTCATTTCAGGAGAGCAGACCTCCCTATCTTCCGCCATGTTAGGTTATGTACCTTTTTATAAAAAACAATTAGAACTAGAGATCTGAAGTTTTCACCATTATTTCCTACTTCCTTTGTCAACATTTTCTCCAGAGGATTTTGTTATATCTTAATTTATTTGTTTGGTAAATTTTGTTTCATAATTGTACATTTTTTAAACGTAAAAGTTCCCATAAAATATTTTTTAACTTTTTTGTTTTTTTGTATTTATAAAAACCAACTGGAGTGATTATGTATAATAATGCCCTACATGTGTGTGCAAAGTTTCAAGGTCCTAGCTTTAACGGTTATTAAGAAAAAGGTACATTTAGTAAAAAAACACTGTTTTCGGAGAAATGGTTTTATTTACAAAACACAAAATAGCAAATCATGACATATTATATGATACGTGCAATATCGCGCTTGCATGGTTTCAGAAAAACATTTTTTTCTTATCTAATGCAAATGAAATATATCTTATGTTATATATTAATTTAAAGAGCACAAAACAAGCTACAATAATCAATAAAAATAAAAAACCCATTTTAAAATTTTTTTTGAAGTTCTGCTCCCCTTAAAAAGGTTTACAGCACATTTACCGATTAATACACACTGTACCGATTAATAAACAACTGCAACAACGAGACAAGAAGTGTGTTCCCTGCTATGTTCTCTGCTTCACTGTGCGAGGGTCTGTTCTATGTGTGATGTGCGATGAGCGATGTGTGATGTGTCAGCTGCTTCACTGTGTATTAACCTTTAGCCGAGCGGGGAATTTCGATCAAGGCACGGAATAACACTTTCTACTCGAGTTATGAACGATATTTTTCATCACTCTGTAGTTCATTAATAATAATAATGAATTAAATAATATAACTTTAAGAAATAACCTGTAGGTGCTCAATTGATTTCCACAGTACAATGAAAACAGTGATACTGTTTACACAGCTGATTAAGTTATTGAGAACAGCTGATTTCACTTACCTAACCTCCACTGGCAGAATTCGCAACAGAGTAATAACTACTAGCGCTACTTGTGTCAGGAATCATAACTAAATACTAGTGTGGAAAATCAACAGCTGATTTTCCCACTCTAGAACGGGAAAACGTTATTTTCTGCATTCGCAGCTGATGTTGAAAACAGCTATTTTCCGTACAGTGTGATGAAAAACTCTTTTTTACTATGTAAACAGACATGACTAATTTGATGCTATACGTGAAATAAGGTAGTTATGAATCTCTTTTCCAGATGGAGGGAAAGATTTTGTTAGAGAAGACCACCAACCACAGGATGAAAGCTTGGACGTGACTGAAATTGGCGTTCACAATTACCCCCAATGAAGTCGATCATAATACATTGGAAGGTAAACATTATATTATTGTTAGTAGCTGTCTATATTTTACGGCTTTATGACTAAAAAGAATACTTATTTAATTGAAACCATATTTAGTCCAGTCCTAATTTTTTTTATGGAATGTGTTTGGAGGTGTATGGAGATGTTTTTACCAAAAGTTCCCTTAAGGTCGATTCACACTATACGTTCCATTTCCCTTCAATACCGTTTACATAAAATATCATTAAACGTAAATTAATGTATGTATACTCACTTTCATTTCCGTTAACATAACGTTTCCATACATATCCGTTCAATATTGTGCGAAACATATTTTTTACGGACAGGTTGAAACGTTATGGAACCGGTATGGATAGTGGGTGCAAACTTCTTTTTCCGTTCCTTCTTTGTTGAAGCCAAATATTCGCTGAACGGTGGCAAATTTGTAAACAAGCCGAAGTAAAATGAATGATGAGAAGTTAATCGAGTTGGTGAGGCAAAATACTGCTCTTTACGATTTTGAAAATAATAAATATAGTGATAATAATTACAAAGAGAAGATCTGGTTGACAATAGCTAAGGAAATGAACATTGTATTGGGTAAGTAGACAATTTGTCATATAAGTTTAACTAGGCCTATTTACTTTATTAGCAGAACAGTCATGAATCATAAACATATAATTAGGTCTACTTATTCAAACATTAGCATTAGGTTTGTAAATAGAATCACATTTGACCTATTTAGAAATTAGATGTTTACAATGAGAGCTTGTCTTTCCATAACATTTTGTTTTCACATATAGGCCTAGAAAAATAACTACGAAAATGTAAATTTAGCCTACACCATTTCGAATTTGGAGTTAGGCCTATTTTATTGTTTTAGTTTCATTCCTTATTCAAAAATCTTAAACTAGTTACAATATTTAAGCAATTCTTGGGTTTTTTAATATTATTCTATGCATAAAATAACAGAATGTTAGAATGTAATAACTAGGCCTAGAAAACTGAAATCGGCTAAATTGTAGTATGCTACTCCTCCCCATCTTGTAGCATTGGGGCCAACAATTTAGAATAGGCCTGATTCTTTTTTGTAAATTGAGGCTACAAGTCAGTTTAAACTGCATTAATTTGCCAGTCAACCACTCGGGAATTAAAAAATGTTTGAATATATCTCTAACGTGAAACGCAGTAGCTACAGAATTTTCTTTTTGTTGTAGTAAATTTGTGTAAGGGAGTTATTTCTTTGATTAGGCTTCTTTATTCAAAATTAACAAGATAATTACAATGTTTAAGAAGTATTTAGTTTTTTAATAATATTCTATGCATAATGTAATAAAATAACACAATAATAAATGTAACAATTAGGCCTAGAAATCGGAAATAAGCTAAATTTTAGTACCTATGCTACTCCTCTCCATCATTTTGTAGCATAGGAGCCAACAATTATTTAGAATAATTATTTGTTATATATTGAGATTAGAAGGCACTTAGGCCATACACTGCATTCATTTGCCAGTCAACAGCTCCAGTCGGAGAATTAAAAAAATCTTTGTACATATCTCTAACCTGAAACGCAATTGTTGTAGAATTTCCTCCTTGTGGTGGTAAATTGTGTAGGGGATGGTTTGTGTTAGTGACAGAATTTTCTGAGCAAATATTATATTCTTTTATAAAATTATGCAATATACAAGTTGTTAGAACAATTTTATCTGCATTTTCTGGTGCAGCTTAACCTTCTATTGTAAACTTGAAATTTTTGACTCAGAAGACCAAAAGCGTTTTCGGTGCATCTTCGAGCACGTGATAATCTATAATTAAAAATCTTTTTCGTTATATCATCACGTTGTTGTATGGAAGAGTAAGGTCTTAATAAATTTGGTTTCAAGGGAAAAGCTTCATCTCCCACTATTACAAAAGGCACCTCTTGGTTTGTCCCTGGAAGTTCTTTTGGATTAGGGATATTTAAGAAATCTCTTTCTAAAGCTTTTCCTAAATTTGAGTGCGCAAAGATACCTCCGTCACTGTTTTTACCATATGATCCAATGTCAACAGCAATAAAATTATATTGAGCATCAACCAGTGCCAGGAGAACTATTGAGAACGTTTTTTTATAATTAAAAAATTGAGAGCCGGAATTAGATGGAGCTTCTATCACCACATGTTTTCCATCAAGGGCTCCCAAGCAATTAGGAAAATTCCAAATGTTCCAAAATTCATTTGCAATTCTTCTCCAGTTTTCTTTCGTGGGTGTGGGCATTACCTTATGTAACATTTTTCGAATTATTGCATTACAAACTTCTTTCACTATAGTACATACTGTTGAATGACCGAGTTGGTAGCTGAAGGCTATAGTACGAAAAGAATCACCAGTTGCCAAAAATCTGAAATAAAAAATATATACCGTAATACAATACAAATATTAAAAATGTTACAAAAAATATTTAATATTGAAAATTAGTGAATTTATTACTTTTTATATTTACAGGCTCGACTTGCAAAACCAGGTGGAATCAATTAAGAGATCAGTGGCGAAAAAATAAAAAAAATAAAGTAACGAAATCGGGAGAAGCTAATAAACCAATAAAAAGGTGGCGATACGATGAGCAAATGGGGTTTTTGGAACCATTTTCACGGCAAAGAGATACCATTGGGAATCTCAATGATATTCCTATAGATATTGAAGAGGCAGCGACACATGATTATATTATTGAAATAGAACAAAATACGGAAGTGGGTACGATGACTTCTACCTCATCAACAAGTGGAAGTGGGATTGGTGAAACCTCTTCAACATGTAACAAACAGCAATCTGTATCTAGACAAAAAGGTAATACAAACAAAAATGAGTCAGCTTCAACTGTCCTAATGAAATACCTGATTGATAAGCAGAAAAACGAAGAAAGTTATCGACCTGTAGCAGACCCAACAGATAAATTTTTTGAAACTATTGCTGCAAAGGTTAATATTTAATTTAGTGCAACAAATGGAATTAGAACAAATTTCAACTCAACAATCACACACACCTTATCAACAAATTTAAGTCCAACAAACCCAGCAGAACCAGGTTCCTGATGATCATTTATCCAGACACCCACCGCTTTCACCCTCTCCTTCTAATTCAAATTTTACAGCCGGTTCTTTCTTATCAACATTTTCTTATGATGAATGACATAAAAAAAGCATAACTGATTTATGAAATGTACAAATACTGTAATTAAAATAAATTTATACTTAATTTTCTAATGTTTTTTTAATTTTTATTCTTACTATAACAAAACTAACTACTTACCTTAAACAAACACAGAGTTTTTGTTTTGCTGTTATCGATTCCCTGAATTTAGAATTTTGTTTTGTAATTACAGGTTTGATGCTACAAAGTAATTCCTGAAACTTACACGGGGACATACGGAAGTACTGAAAAAATTTGGAATCGTCATCTATGAGTTCTCTATATAATGTTCCCCTTCAATGTTTCTTTTTTTCAACATTTCATGTACTCAAAATCTTCGTTTCTTCCTTTGTGAGGAATTTTCCTCATTTAAAGCAATTGCAGCTATTATTAGGTTTTCATTGGACCACATTTTATGTCACTGTCCTAAAGAGGAAACTGAACAGTGTGTTAAATGTGAATACTCCCAAAGTTAACGGAATATATATGGAATGGTTATGGAATGTAAACGGAACGTATAGTGTGAATCGACCTTTATACAGCTAACTTTTTAACAGCAAAGTGTGGGCATGTTTTAGCTTTTCCCACTGCAATATTGAAACCATAAGGACTGTAATTTACGTAAGGATCAAATGAAAGCTTAATAAATTTCCGACAAACTAACTAAACTAGGAAGTTTTTCTCTAACTAAACTAGTTTCTGTGATATTTGCAATAAAAAACAACAATATTTTTGAAAAAACTCAATTTTAGCATGTTGTATTTCCTACAAATTTTGTTCTTAAGGGTTTGCAGTAAAATCTAAACTGGAGAAGCTATGAGGAAAAATACTTGAGAAAGCACGCTAAATTGAGCTATTTAAACAATATTTTTGCATTTTTTACTTAAAATATCTCTGAAACTATGTGTTTAATGTTTCAGAGGGCTGTGAGGAATTGTTGGACACCTCTCCTGTTATTCCAATAGACGATTTACCAATAATTATACTGTCAGAAGAAATCACAGACCCTTCTGAACTAACATCATCAATAGTATGGAAACGGGAGCAATCTTACAACAATGTATAGAAGCCGAGAAACCTAAAACCCAAGAGCTAGCCCCGGTCGATTATTCAGAACCTGATAGTGAATTTGTAGACAATGATGACCTGTTTGAAGATTCAGACCACCCAATAACTGAAAAAGAAATGGACAAGGAAAATAACTCTAACCTAACTAATGAATCATTAGCTTTTAAGAGGATTACCAGTAAAATCAACGTTTATTATAGGGATTATTAGATGTTGATAAATCCATGATTTCTTTGGTCCAGATAATGACTCATAAAAAATGCAAAATGAGAAAATAGAATCAAACAGTACTCTCGTCTCACTCCATATAGTAAATCTTTATACCAACGTTCCGATAGCGGAAAGTGTAACCATCTTAAAAAATAATATTAAAGAAAATAACACACTGACCAATGATAAGTTGGAAGATCTTATTACCCTCATAACAACATGTTTACAACAAAACTATTTTGAATTTGACAGCAAATATTACATCCAAACAAAAGGACTGACTATGGGATCTCCACTATCAAGCATTCTATCAGAGATATTTCTCAATCATATTGAACAGAAATACATAATGAATCCATCAAACACGTTTTATAAAAACATATGTATAAACCACAGATACGTTGACGACACGAGAGGAAGGCCCCCACGGACTTCTTCGGTTTGCAAAAAGGGCGGGTTTGATGTGAACTCCTGCCTGGACATGGGGCACAGAGGACCTCATGGTTTAGGTGCAGTGGGTCCCGGTGGTGGATCACATAAATCCCCTATATAATAATAATAATAATACGTTGACGACACGATTTGTCTTTTCAATAGAACAGTGAGACAAATAAATAGGTTTAAAAATTATTTAAATAAAATACACCCTTCCCTCGAATTCACCTGTGAAATGGAAGTCAACAATAGTTTAAACTTTCTTCATTTAACCATTACCAAAGTTGGAACCAAATTTGCCTTCAAAGTTTATGGGAAATCCACTCCAACAGACCACACAATACATGCCACCTCTAACCATCCCCACAACCAGAAAATGTCAGCATACCAATAGGTAAGC
>JAGFPH010005945.1:75221-87381 GCA_018207615.1 Philaenus spumarius
TTTTTTTTGTTAATTGGAACTTTTTCTTTAACTGCTAAGGTTGTAGGCAACAAGGGAGGGACTGTGTTTTTCTTTAAATTGAAGGTGTGTTGGTTGAGCCCTCCAATAAAGGATTTGACTCCATGAAACTCCATGAAAGTAGACAAATTAAATTTCTGTTTTTCATCTCTAGGTATGCTTCTGCTCAAAGATTCAGTTGAAATGGTATTTCTTTTGTACAGATGTGGCCACCAGGCTTTGTAGTCGTTCACATCTGAACTACTGACTAACTTAACTAAAAACTTGTCAAGTAATTTTGAAGAGTGTAATAGTAACTCTGTGTACTCTTTTACAGTATAGATTCTGTCTATTTTCTTTATTTTCTCTTCACAACACTAAAATCCCTATCGTATGGTAAAAATGAGTGGCCACGTATAGGGAAATAGTGGTGAATGGTCTCAAAGCGGACAAGCTCAACAAGAGCCAGAAGCAATCTCACAACAGTGTTGTTTTTATTTTGGCCTCCTGTCCCATCTGAAAACAAGTGAAGGTGCTTAACATCCTTACTCAATACGTTATTGACATAATCCACGAGGAAGGAACTAACCTCGTTAGGCCCCTTTTTAGCTATCCCCTCATGGTATAAGTAAAACATAGCCTTTTCATCAGAAATGTTATGAACATTAAACACGTTGAGAGTTAGTTGGCACAGGTAAAATGTTTCCTGCACAGGTATCTCAGGGAGTTGAAGATTCTGCATGTAGTCCATACAGATGCCTGCTACCGTATTGTCATTAAGGCATTTTTCTTTTACACTTTTTAAAGCTGCATAAAACTTAGCTGCTCGTCTCTTGTGGACCAACAGTTCTGCAACATACACTCGCTTTGATGCATCACTCAAAGACGGACTATTAATTTTCACTTTAAGTTCCTCACACTTACAGCAAGTATCCACCTGTGGCCGACCAAATGACAGACCTGACTCGTTCAAATGACTTAAGTAGTATTGGTAATTTACGCCAAGATCAGGAAACTGTTGGTTAAAAAGTTGCCACATAATTTTCCCATTTAAATTTGCACTTAAATAATGATAGGTTCTGGTTGTATAGTGAGCCTCCTTTTGTGGAAATGATGCTATATGGTTACGAATAGCTTCAACTACATGACCAGGTTTAGCATTTCCTGATCGATTTTTACCACAAAAGTCTAATGGAATTTGGCCTTTTGATAGCAAACCACACAACCTTCTTACTCGGTCTGGAGTTATTCCATGAATAGAGAGGAATGCAGTTTTACAAATTTCAGTTCTTCCATGAGTTGTTGATACTGAGTACTTAAATGAGTGTGTTTTAGGCTTACCTTTTAAATTACCATCATGTATCTTACGTCTTTCTCTTTCAATAGGCTTACACTCAATAAGGCTCTGCAGGTACGCATCTTGCTCATTTTTAGAAGTGAAATCAATGAACCTGGTGTAAATATCTGTTGCAGTATCATCTGTTACTTTGGTAGGAATGCATTTCCACTTGCAACTGAAAAAAACGATAACATTAAACTTCCAACCTAGTTTTCATTTAACAACAAGTTTTGACCAAACACAAAATATGAGCATATGCCTAAAAAGAAATATTGTTAGCCTAAGTTTAAAGGAGTGTTATTTATAAAATTACTACAATAAGAAACCTAATATAATCTTAAACAAATGTTCTACAATAGGTTATGTTTAGTACTTACTTGCAATGAAACCCATGTTCTTTTTGCTTTACAACTTTTCCTTTATAATTGAAATATTCTTCATTCTTCACTCTGGCTTTCTTAATCTTCTCAAACTGATATTCAGATTGTTTACCTTTCTTTCTTCTCTTGTTAGACTCATTATCATTAATACTTTCACTAGAACTCATTTTGGACCAACAAAGTAAACCACACACGTCATGTGAACAGCAAAGAAAATAGATTATCAGCTGACACACGTCTGCCAACTGCCGACCACTCATTTCAGAAATCCCACTTGTCCAGGAGATGTGGTGTTTCTAAATAGACTGTAATATTCAACCTGATATGAACGCCATAACGGGCAGCAGGACATGTGGGGTTTTTGAAGAAAATTATGTAACTTACCTCAAAGACCAATTACCCGCGATAAAGTCAATATCCATAAATAATGGAGATGTGGGGTTTCTGAAATGACCGATTCAATTAAAACTATTCTGAGCTTTTCTGTTTCCGGATCGCTCTTCCTGTTTTTGTACCAATTGTCCATGATTTTGTGTGCAGAGTCTGATAAACACAATGTTTTTTCGACCAGAAACATTGGATACGGTACTATAATGTGGTCTTTAAAGTGATCTTTCAGCTGATATTTTAAATGTTTATCAGAATATATGTTTTCTTTCCCTGAAAAGTCAGTCATGATTTCTTGTAATTCTGTAACAGTGTACTGGCATTCATCTCCTTGTTCAATGGTTTTACAAAGTAATAAAAAGTTGTTTTCATCCGTCCTCGGTCTACCTACAGCGTTTTCACCTAACGCTGATTTGGAAAAAGTATCATGACATTGTTTATGATAACGTGCCTCAGGTAACACTTAACAGAAGACCTCTTCTCTTTCCCCCCATTCATCATTTCGCTCATCAAATTTTGTAAGTAAATTTTCGTTTATATCTATTGTTTCTACAAGGCGAATTTCCTTCCTACAATCATTGACTGTATAAGTATTACTAGTATAATACTTACATAGTCAGTACTACGATGCACAGCTCACTTTAAATTAATTACTGTGCTTTTTTTACAAATGAAGCAATTGGTTTTAAAACCAAACTTCTGGCAAATATTCCGTAGAAAAGTTCTTGAAGTTGAGGGAATTGATTCATCGAGTCTTTCTGATGATGAGGTTGGGGCTGTAATACTTGTTGGCCTCGTACAGTTTTTCCGGCACACTCTGTGTACAAGAACGGTTGTTTCCCTTCAATTCTTTCATGCAGCCTATCCCGTCTTTTTATACTAGCTTCGGTTACTAATTTTATACCTTTTGTAACCACTAAAGTATCTTCTTCAAAATTTTCGTTACATAGTAGCCTATACAAAAGAAATCAGGATTATCCATTTTAACGATGATTATCATTATTCAACACAAAAATCCAATCAATTAGAATTAAAAAAAAAAAATAGAGGAATAATAATAGTATTTCGTTCGAAATATAGCTAAATAAATTTTTCGGTTACCTTCAGATTAAACAAAGATAAAATGTCTTCTTTTGAAAAAGGGATAGATTGGCTCCAAAGTGGCACTACACAATGTAAACCACGCAAAAAAAACAACAACAATGATATCACTGGAACACTCACCAAACAACTGATTCATTTAGCTGGGTTGACGTTGATATCCGAAATTTCACACACTAACAATACACCCCACCCCCCTCAACCCAAACTTAGTAGAAATGGTGAATGACTGTTGGCGGCACGCTTTGTTCTTAAATTTTCCGAATCCTGACACGATAACAAGATACCCCCTCTCCAATCCAAACCTAATAGCATTAAAATAAAATTATGATTTATATTTAAAAACGTAATAGGTTAATACCACTTTATATAAATTTATAGAAGTTAAACTAAAATAGTGGGAGTAGAGCAGCTTACTAAGTTCCCGGCCGGGTGGCGGCCGCATATTAAATGGCAATTGCTTGAGTCTATATTCAGAAAATGTTGTGTTATATTATATCGTTGGAAAGCTTAAAAGGTACGCTACAAATTTTATTTAAAGTATTTTTTTTAAATTACCATCAGCAAAAAAGTTATGAAAGGAAAACTAAAGAAAAAAAATAGTTTTTTAGCAAATAGCTGCTAAACTGTTGATCTTAGGAAAAACTACCAAGACACCTTTTTTAAAGACAATCACTTAATAAAAAAAACTGACATATAGAAGTTACGAATTGGGATATTAACAACGGAGATATGAAGCAAAACCTAAACGCTTGGAAAATGAACTTCAAATGGGGGTGGGGGGTTAGCACAAGGGAGAGGGGCGGGACTTTTGGGAAAATGTACCTATTGGTGAGTTTCAACAACTGACAAAAATTCAGCTCGTCTCTAATTTCTTCCGACACATGGTCATTTTTCGCCTTCATTGCCTAGGCTATTATTTAGCTCTAAATTTCAGGGTTTACTTAGCAAGTGTAAGCTGTAACTTGCTTGGTTACAAAAATTTAATTTAATGAATTTATTTAATATAAGAAGTCGACAAAAAAAATTAAAAACCATAAAAAATACTCTAGACTTCTATTTTTATAAAAAATGTTCTAACATCCGAATGATGCTAGGCTATACTTTAACTTTACTTGAATTTAATATTTAATTTCAATAAGGGTAGGTTCTGATTGTATAGTAGTACTTTGAAAGACATAAGGATGTAACAAACTTGACTCAAAAGACATCTGATAGTGGTACACTTTTGATTTATTCAACCATACTTATTCTACAATCTACACATTATAAATTTATATATATACACCTCATATTATTATTATTATTAATCTAAAATCTTAAAGACTAAAGACGCTTGAAAGTTATTAGCAAAATCAATCTTAAGAAAAAAATATGGCATGTAGGCTAGGGTCTAAATTACGTTATTTGTATCTCATGAGATATTGAATTTTAAATGAAATCTGAAGCTATCAGTATATTAAGACATGTCTGAGCTCTTAAATAATGAATATAGCTGGCAATACTTGCTTATTTTTCCTGTCAAAAAAGGCACTTCACACAATTTCGCGCACAATGTTTAGATGCCTCATGGCAACTTTTTATATCAGTTAATATCGTCCAAAGTACATGTTTGTTGTTGAATTCACTCGGTACTTAGGTTTCCCGAACTCACGTATAAACTTTTTAAGTAACTTACATTACTTAACTCGTACGATATATTATTTAAGATCACATATTTATAGAGCTACGTTACTGTCTATCCAAGCAGTATAATAGCCATCTTGAGAAGAAGCTAGAAGACGGAAGCATGAAAAACTGCCTTTCCGTAAAGATGAGAATAGGGGAGGCTAGTCACAATGGACTCGTCCACCTCGCCTTATATTATTCTACAATCACATTATACTGTTTTTATATTTTCACTTGATTTTAATTGTTGTGAGTTTCTTATTTATTGTTATTGTTTATTGTTGTTTTCAGACACGGTTTTCGTCGTATGCCAGCTTTTGTATTGCTTTACTATTAATATATTCAACACTGTATATTTTTTATATTATATAACTGTATTTTACATCTATGATTTTACTATGCCTGCTATTTTATGAAGTTATATTATATGCCATGTTATTTCATGAAGTTATATTATATGCCATGTTATATTATTTTATTGTATTATTATTTATATGAAATAAAAATGCGTCTTGTTTTAATATGATTTGCTTTGTTTCTTTTATTTATTCTTTTAATTAGCGTCTTGTTTTACTATGTTATTTATATTATATGACATTTTCTCAAATGTCATATAATACTTATGTTTTTATATTTTGCCAAAAAGGCGACATGTCACAGAACCCCCTTGTACATGAAAGAAATTCCATGGAATTTTTCTTCATGTACAACCACCAAGACAGGACGTATTTTTGGCAAAATCCCTGACCTGCACAAAAAATTTATGTTACATTTCAAAAGAAATGTCTTAAATATTATTTATCATTCATACTCGCATACCACTAAATTAAACATTCTTATTTGAAGAATTTAACTGAAATCAAACTTAAAATTATTGAAAAATTTACTTTAATTTAGATTAAAGTTCACATGAACTAATCTAAAAACAAATCAAACAAGTTTAAATCTTAACATCTTAACATAATCAAAATTGAAATTGTGAATTACTAACACTTGAAAAATAAAAAACTATCAATTGCATTGAGCAAAGTCCTTCATTACCATATTACATTCAAGATTCTACACTTGAAATATCAAATTCAACACTTGAAAAAATAATTATCAATTGCATTTAGCAAAGTCCTCAACTATTTTAGTCATCACTTAACATGTCACGTCCAGTTTACATTTGTTAAATTAAACCATTAAAATTCAACATTATTAAAATCAAAGAGAAAGAAAATCACATTTACATTATTTACAAATTACATATTACAAAAATTATATCATTTTAAAATCATTCACATTCATACCTTCCTTCAAATACCTGGATGATCCATTTTGTATTCAATTTACCATTATGCAACTATGGCCATTTCGTAACTATCTTTTCCACCTAATTGTATTTCTCTGCAAATATCAATTCTCAAAAAATTATCGTTTACTTTGTTATACCAAAAAATATCTTAAAAAATTTATAAATTTTAAATTTATTACTTTTACCTTTTTTCTTTCAATGAAATTCTTCTTAATAATCACCATTAACTTCCTTAAAAAAAATCTCCAACATACCAGCAAACAAACACCAACATTTTACCTTACTACCTGTATAGCTTATTCCAATACTTAGACTTTCTCTTATTACCATTCAAAAACATAACCTCCAAATCTTCAACATACCAACAATTCACTTAGAATTCACCTTTGTAAAAATTAACATCATCATCATTATTAAAAATCTCCAACATTTCTTCTTAAAAAAAAATAACACAACTTCATCTCCTCAAAAACTTTCAACATTATTACCATTAGAAATCTCCTTCATTATTAAGAATTACATTGAAATTCATTATTTATCACATTAAACATCTTATTACTTCATCATTACTTTTCAACATCAAAGACATATTCTCATTAATTCATTATTACTTCCAAATCATTTCACATAAAAAATATACCTGCTTCTAAATTACAATCACATTATTTACTATTCACATCATTATCTTAAACTTAATTACCTTGGATCATCCGTTTATTTTACCTTCCACATTCATACATCAATTTTTTCAAAAATAAATAAATCACTATTCAATGGCATTAACCCCCTACCATTTTTTACTACCTTCAATTTACTTTGATAAATTTAAGTAATATTTTTTTTTTTTTACCTTAATCACTAATTTGGGTAAATACATATACTTTTTACTAATATTTCTGCTTGAAGAAATATAAAAAACAAACATTACTTAACTACTGCGTTATTCTAATACAGAACTGATGTTATTTACATGTATTGCTTATTAGCTGATTTTGTTGGTAGTGTGTATCACCATCCACCACCCTAAACTATGAAGGTTTATGACACCAACAAACATACATCCTTGATGCTCACTATGGTGAGTGAACACCAAGTACTTAACCATTTTATAAGGACGTTCTACCTTTAAATCACCAGATATAGCTTAACGTTGCTATCTCTTTGACCCGCAACAGTGATACATTAAACTATACCTGGCTACACCATATCCAACTGGATTTTACAAATCATTCTTAATTCATGTAAGCTTATATATATTCTTATATATTAACTAAATCATTAAACTTATTCATATTACTTATGTCAATTAAGCACTGTCACAACTACTAAAATTACAATTTGCATCATCTCGAGTTTCCTCAATAAATCAGCTGTGGTTTGTAGTGTGATACCTTCTTAATTCAACAACGTTGTATGTTCCAACCAACTCTCCACTATCTATTTCTTCTAGAACGTAAGCGTTCTCCATCTTTTTTCCAATTACTTTGAACGGCCCTCTGTATAATAGAAAGAATTTCTTTATCTCCTTCTTAAGACATGATGACAAGTAGTGATTCTTTACCAACACCAGATCTCCAATTTCATATTGGATTGGTTTAATATTTTTGTCATGTCTTTCCTTTCTTTGCTCAGCTTTATGCTTGAGATATTTCCTAGCCAGTATAATTTTCTCATCATATCCTAATTCTTCGTTGTCCGGTAATTCTACTAATTCTCTGTATATTCTAGGACATCTTTGTTTGTATGCTAATTCATATGGAGTGAAATTTGTTGAATCATGAATTGAGTGATTCATGCACTTCTCTATGAATTCTACATAGTCTGGCCAATTTGTATGTTTGTTGTGCACGTAGATTCGGAACATCTTTCCTAACTCTCTCATGCATCTTTCTCTTGGGTTACTCTGTGGATGATATACAGAAGTGTGTCTTACATGGATGCCTTCCCATCCTAACATCTCATACCATAAGCTAGATTGAAATTGACTACCATGATCACTTAAAATTACTTTTGGCTTTCCTACTTCAATCATATAATTCTGAGTTATTTTCTCAGCTAAAACCTTTGTTGTTGCCCTTTTTACTGGGAATAATTTGACAAACTTAGTGAACACGTCCAAAACTACAAAGATATATTTAACGCCTCCCCTCCCCATGGGCAATTCTCCAAATAAATCTACCGCGATTAAGTCTAATGGTTGTTCTGGTATTACGTTTTTCATTAATCCCTCTTGTTTTGTTGTACTAATTTTACTCTTTTGACATAGTTCACATCCCCTTAATTGTAATTTAATTATTTTTTCTAATTTCGGAAAGGCAAAAGTTTCTTTTAAAATACGATAACATTTGCTTGCGCCAATGTGACCATACCTCTCATGACAGTCATTGATTATACTACTCAACATTTTTTCTGGTATAAAAATTTTATAGCTATCCAATTCATTAAATCTCTGAAAAAGTACATCTTTGTATATTCTGAAAAATTTCTTAAGTTTACTGTAATTTTGATCTTTATCTCTTAATTGTTCTAAAATTTTCTTACATTTTACATCAACTTTTTGTTCTTTAACTAAATTCTTAAATGATTTCTTAATTAACTTATCTTTAATTTTCCACTCTTTTTCTAATTTACTGTTGTATATTTTAAGCACACCTTCTTCATTTTTTCTTACCACTTCTGTGTCATTTATTCTTGATAACGCATCTGCTGCTATGTTTTCTTTCCCAGGACAATATTCTATTGTTAAGTTGTATTCCTGTAGATACAACATCCATCTTAGTAACCTTCCATGAGTCAATTTACAGTTTTTTAAGAACATGAGCGCCTTGTGGTCTGATTTTACTATTGTTCTGTTTCCTAAGATGTAACCTCTGAATTTTCTACAACCAAATATGATACTCAACAGTTCTTTTTCAGTAATCATGTATCTTAATTCAAATTCTTGTAAGCTTCTGCTTGCAAAAGCCACCACCATTTTATCATTATTTTCATCTATTTGGTATAGCACAACACCTAAAGCAATATCTGACGCTTCTGTACTCATGTAGAATTCTTTACTAAAATTAGGATGTCTTAACATAACAGTTTTCAAAAATTCTTCTTTTATTTTTTCAAAAATAAATCTATCTCTTTGAGTCCAGACCCATTGTTTTTTCTGTCTGCCATTACCACCTAATAAATGCCGAAATTGTGCTGTCAACTCTGCATAACCTTCTCTAAATTTTCTGTAGTAGTTACACAGTCCCAAAAAACTTTGAAGTTGTTTCAAGTTCCTTGGTTCTGGAAACGACTCTATTACTTTAATTTTTTCTTTGTCTGCTGTTATCCCCTGATTTGAAATTGTGTATCCTAAAAAATTTATTTCCCTTTTGCAAAAGCTAGATTTACTGAGTTTAATTGTAACATTGAACTGTCTCAAACGGTCAAACAGTTTACTTAAATGTTCAATGTGTTCATCAAACGTCTTAGATGCTATGTAGATGTCGTCAACATAAATGATAGCAAATGATTGAACTTCTACTCCCATGACATGACTAAGTCCTTTTTTGAACATCGATGTGCTTATATTTAGTCCAAATGGCAATCTTTTAAATTGCAAGTTCCTCCCATTAAAGGTGAAAGCTACATATTTTCTAGACTCTTTGTCTAAGCCAATCTGCCAAAACCCACTAACTAAATCTATGCTGCTAATATAATTTACCCCCTCAAATCTTTGTAACAAGTCATCAATGTTCTCAGGAGCTTCCCTGTCAGGTATAATTAATTTATTTACTTGTCTTGCGTCAAGACATAATCTAACTGAGCCGTCCTTTTTTATGACGCAAACTAAAGGATTCGAATAAGGACTGCTTGAATTTTCTAAAATGTCATTTGCCATCATTCTTTCAATTTCCTGTTGTACAGCATCTCTTTTCGAATGCGGAACAGCATAAGACCTATTTATGAATTTTTCATTTTGATTAATATTTAATTTAGCACTGAAGTCCAAAATTTTCCCTGGTTTGTCTGAAAAAATTTCCCTGTAGTTTTCCAATAACCCCCTCAGTCTATTTCTTTCTTGACAATTTAAATTTGTCTCCCCAATTACTGCATTTAAATTTGATTCCCATTTTGACTCTACATTTAAATTTTGAAATTCATTGTCTGTATGCAACACCTCATTATAAAAAGAATATACCGTATCATCTATCTGTGCTTCTACATTGTCGGCTACATCACTATTATCAAAAACACTTATCTCATCATTTTTATATAATTTTAAACCACACATATACACACTTTTCTTTTTATTTATAAATTTTGTTGTTATTTCTGAATTTTCAATTTTAAATTTTATTACTTTATTTTCAAAGTCCAGTTTGGCTTTGTTTTCCTCCAAAAAGTCGCACCCAATTATGAAATCTAAGTTTAACCCACTTACTACCAAAAAATTTACCATTATTTTCTTTCCCTCTAATGTTATTTCTAAATAGGCTTGTTTTGAAATTCGTTTACTTCGTGTTCCTGTCACACCCACAACTAATAAATTTGATACTGGCAACTCCATAATCTTATTTTCACTTAAATCTAACAATTCTTTATAAATGCTTTCATTTACCACTGTTATTTCAGAACCTGAGTCTACTATACATTTGTATTTTTTACCATATGCCTCTATTTCTATTTCAATGATTTCACCTTTTACTGGTTTTGTTTTTATTTCTGTAAAATTATTTTCATCTATTAACATACTATTGTCTTCTAAATCTACATTGCCAATATCAATTTTATCATTTGTAGTGAGTATATGTGTTTTCAAAATTGCATTCTTATTATTATTATTAACTAATAATTTCGGCCTAGCTTGTTCAGGCAGTACAACACCAGCCGTCCGTATTATTGCCTGTGCTCGTTTCCCCTATTCTGTTGATTTTGACTATTTTGTTGATTATTATTATTTGTTATTTGATTGTTTGCATTAAATGGTGGCCTATACTGTTGTCCATTTTGTCTGTTAAACTGAAAACCATTTTGTCTGTTTTCAAATCTATTGCCATTATTGTTTGTGTTAAATGTAGGCCTACTTTGATTAAATTGATCCCTCTGTTGGTCATATTGTGGCCTATGATGTTGAAAGGGTGGCTTGTTTTGATTATACATTGGTCTACTTTGATTAAATTGTTGCCTAAACTGTTGATGTTGTGGCCTATTTTGGTTAAAATCCCTACAAAAAACATTCCCTTCTTGATTGTTTCCATTTTGTCTATTTTCATTATTATATTTCTGACTTTCTTGCCAGTCCATTATAACCTTTTCTAATTTACACAAATTCTCAGGCATTGCTGCTAAAAGTACCAATCTTAAATCATTAGGCAATTGTTTTACTATATGCCTCGTAAAAGTTTCCATAGGCATGGGTGGATCTAGAAATTCTGTTTGATGATACAAACGAATGACATAATTATGTACGTCTCTATTTTGACCTACATAGTCTTTTCCTAACATAATTTTTACTCTCAGGTTCTCTTGTTTTTCTTGAGACCAGAATCTATCCAAAAAAGCTCTCTTAAAATCAGAAAAATTGTTCCATTCTACATTATGAACTTCAAACCATATGGCCGCTTCATTTCTAAAGTATTTTCTCATTAATGCTAATTTTAACTCCCACCTTTCAGTCTTATATTGATTGAAAATTTCTAGTGCATTTACGAATGTTTTAAGCGGCCCATACACGGACAGCCGTTGCTTGCCAGCGGTTGTATGTCCAGCAACGGCTTGGCAGCGACTGCTGGAAGTCGCCACTAACGAAGAAAGAGAAGCCCAGCAACGGCTTGCGATTGCACTCAGTTTCTCACCGACCGTCAAGATGAGCAGTAGTAAAATAGCTGCTGCTGTGCTAGTGTTGGATGAGTGTGGAGTGTTCGCGATGAAACGAAAACGGAAGAGATCAGAGTGGTCGAAACAGTGGTTACGGGAAAGAAGAAAGTGGTCTCATATAAATCTATTGCACCA
>JAGFPH010005946.1:0-24639 GCA_018207615.1 Philaenus spumarius
CGTAAATTAACGAAATGTTAATACACAACCATTTACTAAATTACAAAGTAAAGGTGGGCACACTATAGGCTAGTACGACTATAAGTGTTAAAAATAGATGTTATAATTACAATATTAAACTCTAATTGAATAGGCATACGTGAGATAACTCGCATTTCGCCTACGCCCGCCAACTCCCGGGCTCTCACGCGCTCAAAACCTAGCTACTGCTTTCTATGTTAGGCTACTAGTTGAGTAATACACATAACTATATATATATATGTTTACATACCAATGTACTCAGGAATATATGTGCTACAACTTTTATCCTAAGCATTTTTTCATTTGGTGACGAATAAAAATATGGGTTTTCAAAAACTTAGATAGGTGGCTAAAAAAATATCTACAACGTTTCGTTAATTTACGGAAAAACTTCCGCACTTATCATTATTTAACTATCTTATAATAAAAGTTGTAGAACATTTATCAGGGAATGAAACTGTAAATAAAATAACCTTAACAAACTTTTGGTTAAAAAGTTGTATGCTATTGCGTAAAAGTCTACATTTTTAAACTTAAAGGAGAGGGGGGTAGGGTGGAAGTTCTTGGAATTTTCGGGGACTTTTCGGAAAATTATCCTCTCATCAAAGTCTATCACCCTTGAAAAAATCAGCTTTACCAAAAAGAGTTCCGACACAAAACCTTTATTGACTGGGCTTAAGGTAGTAGAACATGGAGGAGGAACAACGGCCAAAAGATTTATCTGAGATGTAGAAACCTGGTTCAAAAGAAAACATGAAGAGTTGGGTTACTATACGACCCAGTTGTTCATATCTTACTGTCTCTGTTTTCACCCAACCAAGTACCGGTACTGGTGACTACTGTCGCGAGCACAGAATAAGGCGGGTGAGAGTTTTTGCGCTGTTGCTAGATGTGGGACTGGAAAATCGAGAATCACTTGCTCTGCGTCACGATCTGGCAACACCGAGCGCCACCACGCCACTGTTCATTCATCTACGTTTCTTAGTTTGCACGATCTGACAACAGCGCGAAAATTCTCACCCGCCTTATTCCATGCTTGCGACAGTTGCAGATAGTGTAAATACAATGCACGCGGCTCTGCAAAGGGGAGAAGGCTGAGCTGTTTCTTCTAACCATCCAGTACTTCAGGGTTAAACCAAAATAAAAATAGCGAACACATGTAAATAATGTGTTGAGTGTTGATTTCAGTTTATATGCATCATTATAATTATTGAAACTTCCAAATCACTTAATTGGTCTGTCATCACTAGTACCACAGTATTAGGAAATACAATAAGTAATTACTGTCAAAATACAAAAGAGCATTATGTGTATTGTTGACTTACTAAAACCAGGTTTGTGGAGTGCTAGATTTAAGAATTGCTGAAGTTGCTCCTTGAGTGTTCTATGTATGTTTTCACAGTTCATAGACTGTGTTTTCAATATTTCATTTGCAGTATGTCAGCAAATACCTTAAAACTTGAGCTAACTTTAAAACAGACTTTTAACTAAAATAATTTTTCAAAAGAGATAGCTTTAAAATGGTTCCAATCCTATTTTAAAAACTCTTTGTCTCTAAACTATCCATTTGTAACATGAAAGTCCTAATTTTTCAGATAAAAAAAATTGATTACGATATAATGGCAACATGTTTGAACTTAAGGCTTCGACAATTTAACTATTTATTAAAAACAACTATAGAAATTGAACAAAATTTTGCACACACTTGAAATTGTCATCGACATCTGGAAAGAGTTAGGAACAAACTGCTGTTTAAGGTGTGAAAAGTAGAGTCAATTTGTTTTTGTTCCTTCTTTTTGAATGTGGTATGTGTTTGACCAAGGGAGTTTCAGCTTCATTTCCGCGTGATCGGTACATTGTTTTAGTGCTTAGTGGATAATTTTAACGAATTAGTTGTTGACTCACCACTTGACTGCTTCTGCGCACAAGGCTGTACATGCTACCGCGCAGTTTGCCAGGTGGAACACGCACTATGTCTCTGTAAGTGACTCTCCAAGTCATAGATGCAATTTCTGCCTCAAGTTTGTAATGTCTAAAACAAACAAGAAGCATTTATATTACTCGTACCTTATGACAGTATAAGATAAATAATAATAATAAGCACACAACATAATTATAATATTGTTACCAATTTATTCTAATCTTCGATAGATTTCTGAGATCAAATCTTTATATTTCACAATATTTAAAGTTATTAGTCAATAGAAGACATTTTGTAATTTCTGTGTTAGTATTCGTTACTACATATATATATGTGTAATAGTATAACATTAATGTGAGTAGTAGTGATTATCTCATGTTTCTGAAATATATATCACGTTAACTCAACATATGGGTAACGTCTTAACATGAAACTTGTTTTTAATTATTTTAACAAAATTACAAATTGTATAAGTACATTATTTAATAATGTGAACATACTATCACTTGACAAATAAAAAACAAGCAATATGTTAGACAGGAAATTAGTATGAGATATCACAGAAGACAAAATTACAGCAGTATAACAAAAACACAAATTGTTTTTTTTTAATTAAACGAAAAAAGAAAAGTCCTGACGCAAAGATAAACACGATAAAAAAACCCAAAAAGCTAAATATTTTGAAAATAATTAATTGTTTCTATGAGTCATAGCCTATCCTATTTAGGGGATCAAATTCCTGTACATAAATACAAAATTAAATACGCTTGCCTGTAGAAATAAAGACTCGAAATAATAAAACAAAAACCAACAAGCAATACACAATAAATAAATAATAATAAAAAAAATACATTGAAATAAAACACACTGAAGGAGAGAGAAATTTGTATTAAAACACAACCATTTCTTTTCGCCTTATTTCTTTCTTCCTTACATCAATTTCTTAGTAAGGGCAAATTCTACATTCAGGATATGAAATTCAGTTTGATTTAAATAAGTAAACGTACATGGTCGGTCACACAAACGCTTTCATCTAATTACATTATTTATTCGTACTAACAAAATATAGGTATAGCAAAATGGGGCAAAATTGGAAAACACAAAAATTTCGTTGTTAATCGGTTAAAGATATGAATGTAAACATTTTCCCGTCGGTTTTCTCTTGAAAATTTACATCGAAATGATGTATTACACGACCACCTTCCCATTTAAAAAAACAAAGTTACATTCAAGATGGCGGATCCAAGATGGCGGATATTTTTTTTGAAATCTTAATAAGATAGTATTTTTACATAGAGTAGGTTCCTCAATCACACCTACTTTTAAATTTTCCTTATATACGAAATACTAAACCGTTTCCAGACTTTTCGAACACCTGGTATACTTACTATTTTACTGCAGATATAAATATTTAAGAGTGAAAGACACTGGACTTTGACTTTATGTTGTTATCGAATCAAGCCTAACTCATAAAACCAACAGTTCCATTTTATCTCGATCGGATTACACTGTTCCATTTACGATTTTATTTTATATTCACTCCTTGTATTTTACATGTGCTGGAAATAAAAATTCCGATGTAATATTTTTTTTGTAACCTTTATAATAGCGGATGAACCAGCAACAACGTGTTATCAACGTGTGTTATTGTGAATCAATTATCTGGAGCTATAACCATGATAATGATTGTTGGACTTCTAACATCTTATAGCCCAGTCGGTATAGGTTACAACTATGTACCAGTAATTTGCAATACGGCTGAATTTTTTTTATAAGTACATTAAAGTATGTAGATTAACATAAAAAAAGTTTACCAGTCTATCGATTTCCCAAAGTCGAAAAAAAAATCGATTATAATTTTTTTTTCGATTATCCTTAATATTTCGAGCTGAGATGAAGATAAAGGAAAATAAAAAATACCACTGTGTAGGGGAGGTATTTTTCAACAAAAAAGGTCATATGTATTTATTTCGTCCGAGCAATGGTTTGTCTGGAAAAAATTCGATAATGCAGGTATGTATTTTGCAGCAGGGGAAATCACTAAAAGGGGACATCTTATTCATATATGAAGCGTTGGCTCATTCTAAATTGGCCGAATTTTAATATATCGAATTGAAACTTGACATAGGAGTTAAAATATATATTTTAAACATTTATGCTGAGTCTCAGCTTGTTATCTTGAAAATGACCCGTTGTTATCTAAATTGACCTTTACCGACTGGCCTATTAATGAAAATGCATTTAACATATATTTTGCTAATGTTTTATTATATTATTAAATAAATGGCTCTGTTATCTACACTAACGGGGAAGCAAATGCAAATAAATTATTGTAACTATAACATTTACACAGAAAAGAAGATTGATTAGGACAGAGGCACTTTTATCTGGGTATTATAGTTTTGATCTGGATTCTAACGCATTCTGGCGGCCTGGATGCATGAATACTGTTTCGTATACTTGAATGCAGGTGTGTTAAAGAGGGATCGTAACTTTGAACAATTACTTTTGTTGGTTTATAAATACCACTGCTAGTTTCCAATTGTACTATTGTTGTTTCTATATTGTTCTAGAAGTTATGTTTTTAGCCAATAACCTGGTTATCTTTAGAGCTACGCAAAACATAAAAAAAAAGTTTTGTTTGTAATAAAAAAATTACTTTTTTAGTTTCATATGTATTTTTGTAAAGTTAGTGATTTTAGAGATAAGTGACATTACACATTTTTAAAGTATACAAACGAACGTTCTGGTTTTTTGTACGAGGGTAAAAGATTACGTCACAAATATTTACACCAAATTTGAAGACAATATCTTATATATTTCAATGATATTAGGCGTTTAGTAAACACAAAACAAAATGGTGGATAGTTAAAAAAAAAAGCATTTCCGGGCCTTTGTTTGTTGAAATTTTTTTCTTATTTTACCTCTACAATAGCCTGGTCAATTTAGCACAATATTTTCTAGACACTTTTGTACAGACGCGTAAAACAGGTAAACAAATTTGAGGGTTGGTAAACTATTTAGTAAATAATAATGATAAAACACGTCCTTGGCTTTATAGATTACATCGTAACTTTAAGGAGAGTCAGCAATATTAAGTCCTTTAGAGAATTGAGATCATATTTTAACTTGGCTTTGTAATTTTTGTACATAGCCTAGTTTAAAATAAATTCATAGTATACGGTGATTTCAAAAATGTTAATAAATAATAACACTATTTTGTACTTAAACAAAATTCTAGTAATGAACCGTGCCGACCTAGGTTTCGCCAGTTACGGGATTATCAAAGACTAAAGGTACAAGAAAAGAAAACACAACCGTCCTAGATAAAATAGGCTAAAATACTAGTAGGTTAGGGATGAGGGGTGGAAAGGTATCTGGGCTGTGACAATAGTTGAAGAATTGGCTAGTTACTGAAATCTATTTGTTTATTTAAAACAAAACTTGAGTTCTTATTAATTAACATCCTAATGTGTAATATTTATAAAGCGTTTAACATCTCACCCTTAAAATTAACATGCGGAACATTAATTTGTGTTATATTATTTTCTTGTACCTTTAGTCTTTAAGCTGGTGGCACGGTTCATTAAAATAATTTTGTGAAAGTACAATGTACCTACGGTAGTCAGTATAAGTTATTTCAAAATGTTAATTCATCAATCAACTGTATTTTAAAATTATAACAAAACAAAGTTTAACCTGTGCACGCCAATCTCACCATCCTCCACACACTAATTTGCTAATACAAAATAAATTTAAGTATGGGATTAATATTATGTTATAATTTCGAAGTTAAGATTGTATCTAATATGATACATGACTGAACAAAATTTATGGTATTTGTATAAAAATAGGTATAATGAAGGTTAAAAACTCATGAGGCCCGTTCCTAGACAAAAACATAACCTAAATATAGTTAAATGCAAGGAAGTATCTGTTTGAAAAATGCACTATGATGTAACCTACAAGGAAGTTTAGATGTGTTAGAGTAAACAGCTGATCTTTATAGCAACAAGGAGCAACTGATATATAAATATGAGTAATGGGAAAATGTTCAAAACAGTTAACATTTTATTGAAAATATTTATAGGGCTAAACTTTCTTTGAAGTTATTTTTATATTTCAGTATTTTCCCCACACACTTAAAGTCTTATCCATTACATTTATATACATTTATATATACTATGTATAATACGTGGATAGTTAGTTCACAGTTGCCATGTAATTTTACTTACTAGTTTAATTATATAAGTGGATGAGTTTTATCATTATAGCCGTTAATATTCATTAATCTTTTATTTATTTTCTGTAATTGATAACGTTTTGTTTTGTTTCGCCACATCGAAAGCTCCTTTTGTTGTCATTTGTGTGTAAGCAAGTATATAACTTTATAACATAGGGCGGAGAATTTGTTCATACATCTTGGAAGAAGGATGATAAGATAATACAATACTCCTTTTTGCTTTGAAATATGTAAAGCATTTCTACGATAAAATGTGCCGCAAATGGTGAGGTAAAACTGTCCCCGGAGAGACTATATAGGTCGAAGGATGGGATTGTATGATAAAATTTAGTACGGTTCTTAGAATGTTGAGAATCTGAATTTTATTTTATTTGTCTTAGGACGAACTGAGTTTACCTCTAAGCTATACATACCCAGCGGGAATCCTTTTCAGGATAAATAATTTAATAGGAATAATTCAGTTCTCTACATATTTTTTTATATTTCGTTTTACTTTTGTTTGATAAATGAAAAAATCAAGTTTTATACCAAAATCGAAAATACAATTTCATACAATCTGAAATGCAACATTGTGTTACTTGGGAAACCGGAGATTGAACATAATAGGTATATTACTGCAAGTGTTTTGAGTATTAATTATTAAATTTTGATTAGGCCTAACTACTTGTTTATTGTCAGTATTATATAAAATATTAATTGTATTGTAGGCATTGAAATTTAAAATATATTACCAAAAGAGACTCTTTAAGCCAATAACCTACGCACGACAACATCCTTTCTTCCTCCACTCACATATTTTATAATTATATTTTCAATAAAGGTGTAAGAATAATTAGACCATAAAAGCTGTTAAATAATATTATATGTCTAAGTTAAATTATTCTTCAGTTAATGATACATCAGCAGTTATATAAAGGTTAATATAACCAGCATGACTTGGGCTCGCTCCTAAAGAAAATACGAACCTGAACGTTGTAGTTTTAAAGTATGAAATCAGCTGATATCCGTTGTAATATTGTTTATAAATTTTACTGAGAAATACAAAATAATCAATAATATGAAAGTTTAGATGTATTATAGCAAACAGCTGATTATGACACATTAAATCAGCATTTTAAATAGTCAATTAGCAATTTTTAAACTATTTTCAGGTCTAAATGTTCTTTTAAATTGTTGGAAAGTTCTATTTTTCTCCCATCACGTTCCAGCTACTTATTATTTTATAGTTTATAAACGGTAAGTCTAATACAAGCTATGGATAAACAGAAACTTGCTTAAATTATTGCGTAAGTATATTGTTGCGTATTTATTAGTAATATTTTGTGGATAAACTCAATTTAAAACAAAAAATGAAACAGATTTATACATTTTCCTTCTTGTAATTTCGGATACCAATGTGCACTAGAAATTTTTTAGTAGTAGGCCTAGATATTTTTATAACATAATTCGAAACCTTTAACTATATTTATAATCATTTATAATTTTTTCGCTATTTACAGTCGTAATCCTAACCTGTCTCCTCCCATTTATTAATCGTTTATGTCAATTTACATACAAGACAGACTAACTTTCCTTGACCTTGGGTTAATAATAAATACCATGTGGTACCATATTAATATTCCCACAACCTAGAGATTATTTGCCTAGATATAAGCCTAGATATTTCTTGTGTCTTTCAGTGTTAGTATGGTGTATTATTACCTCAAACCTTTTTTAGTTTCAAATTTAACTAAAATGATGTAAATTTAAAACAATTAATAGTTACTTATTCCTAGTTACTTAGTTTTGGTTTATAGAAAGGATTAACGGTTTTCAATTATTGGGCAACTTTCCAGTTCAAGATATAATATATTTCTTTTCAATATTTTAAAAATTCAGAATGGTAGAACAAGCTACATAATTATTCCAAATAGCTTTGTCCGTTCTGGACACAATCGATTTTGAGAGACTGACTAAACAAGGTTTTCTAAAGAGTTCAATTTGTTCTCCTCCATTTAAGGTATTGAACCATAAATTGAAGAAATTGAATTATGTAATCAAGTGGATTTTGATAAACAATATATTGTACTCTTAATAAGACAATATAATATCATCATGACCTACTCTACCTTTCTTTGCCTTGCGTTAAAGTCACAAATGTAAACTCGTGTTATATCTCAGATCTCAGTCACATACTTTGCTATTCTTTAATGTCCTCAAATCTTTGCACACTTCAGCTCTACAAAGTATGGGCTTAAGATTACGGTTTTGATAAAGTAATCATTTTTGCTTAAGATATCTTTATAGTCTATGTATTTACATATCGATCTATATTTTAAACGAATTATCAGTTAAAACTTTTCTGCTTTACATTTTGTCTGGATGATTAAAAGAATCGTAGAGTTGTATTGCAAAGAAAACTTATCTTACTTTAATCAGTGGCCATAACATACAATATAATCGCACATGCATATCAATATGACCATCGGCGTAAAAATTAAAACCTTTTAAAATTGTACTAATCAGTCAGATTCACAGAAAGAAATTCCATGCTTTATGTTGTTTTCCTTCCTCTTCAGTAATTATGTTAACGTTTTGAAACTTTAAATAATAAACACCTAACTGTTTGAATTTGACTTGATACACTTTCTAATAAAAAGTGTCAGGTGTACTTATTTTCAGTTGTTTCGAAGCAATTCAAAACAATGAAGGTAAGATTATTATTAAATTGTTTCGACAAATTTGTTTTATTTTATTTAGTATAAAACAATCTTATGCTAATAATACAGAGAGAAATATATCTGGAGAATGGTAATCAACGTATATTGTTTAAATTTCTATCAATAGCTTTGAGAAGTATAACAAAGATATACTATTCAGATTCATATCCCAATTGTTAAATGAAAAATAAGATACAATCAAAAGTAAGAATCTTATAGGTAATTTATAATTTTAATGTAACATATTCTATGTTTAATAATTAAAAGTTATATCTGTCAACTCTTTATTTAAAAAGAAAATAAAGTTTTGCCATATAAGATGTATTAATAGATATCAGTGTAACAGACCATCCATGTCCTACGTAAAGCGTAATGCGAATCCTAATGCCCCAAAGGGTTCTTTTTTTAAATAATTTCAAATGCAAACATAGATGGAGTGTTTACTCAGTCAATAGTTTTGAATTACTTGGTTTTCGTTTCAAGATGGTGACTATAAACTGTTTTTGCATTTGTATTTACTATCACTGAACCAATTTATTCTCCGACCTCAACATTTTACCAAACATTGCTAATATAATAAAATTCCAAACAACGAAAAACTTGGACACTTTTCACGAGATTTCTATCATTGAAAAAGTGAAGAATTTGTTAGAAATGGAAAGGCCCATATTAAAAAAATGTGTTTAGTATGCAATAACAAATAAAACACATTTAAAGGTAAACATTTTTGTATTTAAACTTTGGTAAACCATTTTTGAATGGAAAAAAACAGAATTTATGTATTGTTTGGGTCCTTTTTTTAGATACCAAATAGAAAAAACACAGATAAAATAAATACATTTACAATAGTTATTTTATTTAAAAAAAAATTAAAAATGTAACATCAGTCAAATCATTATCACGAAGGCTAACAAACAAACAAACGACAAAGACAAACCTTAAAAAACCCAAAAGTAAACCACATCTTAGTTTTACATTATGCTTAGACAGTTTGGCAGACTTTGTATATTTTATAAAACTGTGAATTAAAAAATTAAATCATCTCCTTAAATTTGTGTTTTCTCTTCGCATTAAGATTGAACGTTATGTGAATATGAACTATTGAAATAAAACTTTGACGAAACATTGATCCTTTTACTTCTTACGTTTATTGGATCCAGACTAAATAATAAAATTAATAGTTCAACTTTAAACTGTTCAGCGAAACTTACGAGTGAGTTAGCAAATTTAACTTTAGGCCAGCGTGCAAACCTAAAAAGACATAAAAGAGCAAAAATATTACTAAAAATTTAAAATTATATAGTATTTAAAAAATTAGCTTACAATATTTTGAGTTGATATATATTAAACATTATTTATGAATTTGTTCAATTTTGGTCATTGTACATGTATTGGGACAGTTCTTATTTTGTTTCAGGCCTGGGACTCAACTTGTTAAATTGCAGCTGGTAAATAGTTTGGTTAGGCTGTTTTAGAAATAAATAACTATACATATACTACACAGCACTCTCATCAAGCAATTTTAAGCAATATTAGACAATTTATTGCGACGTGTTTTGCTTAACAAGCTTAACATTAAAAAGTTGACTAGCATATGATATTTTTGATTATTTAGACCAGTTGGCTTCCTACATTTTATTTTAATATATTTTTTAGTGGTTATAGTTGTCACTTTTTAAATAAATACTGCTATACAGTTTGTGATAATAATTATTGTTATTGAAACACCGTACTTAATGAACCAATGCAATTCAATTTACACAGTAAAGTGATTTGTAGTTGATTTAAAATGTTTGCTTTTAATTAAATTTGTTCCCAGTAAGTAAACAATATTAATAGTTAATTTAATTCGTTAACACGTTCACTGCGACGCAAATTTCATATTTCTATGTTAGGATCTGACCTTTTATTTTTTATATTTATAGCCTAAATGAGTAGAAATTACTTTATTTTTTAGACCTTTTTACATAATCATCACTAATATTTTAAAGCGGATGCACAAATGCATCCATAGCACATAGACCTAAAATTGGCGTGCGAAGCATGCAATGCTCTGTGTATTAAAAATTCTCCTAAAACGGAGTTGGCGTGCGAAGCACGCAATGCATTGTGTATTGAAAATACTCCCAATACGGGGATTGGCGTGCGAAATTACTCTTTATTGAAAATACTCCCATTATGGGGGTTGGCGTGCGAAGCACGTAATGCATTGTGTATTGAAAATACTCCCAATACGGGGGTTGGCGTGCGAAGCACTGTGCCGCTTCTCATAGTGTTCAGTGTCAAGCTCACATGTGCGTCCTTAGCAGTGAACGTGTTAAAAGCCATCATTAACAAAAGTTGATTAATATCGAAACTCAGTGCTACGATATTATAATAACAATAATATAATTATTAAACAGGCAACAATCAAGGCGATAATTCAGTAGCTCTCTCAAAATAAATGTATTTACATGATACTTTTACTATTTACTAATATTTAATTTAATATATCAGAACAGTTAGTCCTAGATATTTTGTAAAACAGAGTCCAATAGTTTCTCTATGAGGTTTGTTTCAATGGTGTTAATATTATGGTATGACAAGACATGATATAAAGTCTTGAAAGGGAAATATGTGAATCGGATTAAATTAAAATATAGCTGTTGCTTTTCATTATTTGAACAACATACAGATGCCGAGCTAAGTTACTCATATCTTCCCTCATAAAACTGGAGTTTATTTCCTAGTCGTAGTTCTATTTTTTATACTCGTGTATATAGTTTTATAATGTAGTCTGATTAATTTAAACCAAAGAACGAAGTAAACGTTTGTTAAGTAAATGTAAATATTACAAATTATAAAGATATACGATCGAATAAAAAGTTTGTTTTCAAACTTAGTAGGTATTATTTGTTTTGTTATTGATAGTAGGCATCACGATTTCGGCTTATGCTGGCGTACATTATTCTAACAGGCATGTGTAATAAGGTTATCATAAGAAAAATAAAAGTAAATTAAATAACACACATTATGGGCTAGTTATGATTTAGACTATGTAAATATAACAAAGACGTACATCTGATATTAAGATTTATTTATAAAGATTAGTTAAAGTTGACATAGTAACACAAATTTACTTAGTTACACAGTTAAAAATGCATAGTATAATACATTAACAAAATAAGTATATTTAAAATCCACATATTTATATTTGAACTGGTAAGTAAAATTACATTGCACTACTATTATATATAGATTATCTAAATTAAATGACTTTAAGGTAGTATTAACAATATCGGAACTTCAAATAATTTTTAATACATATGACTGTGTACTCTTAAATTGTGTACAATAAATTTAGTTGGCAGTTGATTTATGCGTAGTCATGTATTTTATATTTAACTTCTATCATAACTACTGTTATACCGTAAACTTAATATTTTGATTTGAAAGTTTAATACCATTTAAAATCAAAGATTTGAGATTATGATTAAAGCTAGCCATTTATTAAAAGAACTATTATGGGGTAGGCCTTGTTGTTTCAAGAAATTTACTTACTTTGATACTTTTCATCATTTTAAGCATCAAGTTTGGCGTGCAAATAACTATTTTAATTACATTTTATATTATTTAGTAATAAATACCTCGATGGAATCTTTTCAAAAAATTTTGTTAATTATTTTTATTATTGTAACAAATGTTTACAACATTAAAAAAAAATGCTGAGTTTTATATTCTGTGATTTATTTCTGCAGCAAAAGAGGCTTTCTTTCTTTATCTTAACACCTTTATGTCACTGCCAATTAGTCTAAAAGAGGCGGTCAGAATCCGTACGCGAGCAATTAGATCAAATCTGCGCAAGAGTGTTATAGTGTTAAAGTTCTCAAAGGTTAAGTTGGTTTACGCGTTAACTACATATTCCACGCTACTCATTAAAGCGTCGACTTTATTAAACATTAACACGTACAAAACAAACCGGGAATAATATAGTTCGAAATTAATATATTATTTAACAATAGTAAATCTTCTAGTTTAAAAATGTATTCACTGAGGATATTGCATATTTTTCTTTTACATTTATACATTTAATATCTTATATACTAGTAACTACATTCAAGCTTAGCACTTGATTTAAGTATAATTGCTGCACAAACACAATTCCAAAATTCCCTGGAAATAAAAGGTAAATGGAATATTTGTACAGAATTTGTATGACAGAATTCTTTCCAAAGTAGCATTTTTAACCTTAAAAAACCGAATAGAACCAATAAAAACGTAAACAAATATTTCACCCCATAAACCCAAGACCGTTAGAAGATCAAGCATTCTGAACATGTAATAGTTGCTATAAATTATATTTAGACAAAACAGGTCAAGCTTTTGAAATTAAAAATTAAAAAATACGCTAAACAATAAACACCTACTGTAGTAAAAGTTCGAGAAGAAATTGGAATTACAAGTTGCGAGTGCGTGAAAATTAAAGACCATCGGTAGTCTATAATGTAAATGTGTTGTAATGAGTTACCTAATTGTTTTGACAATATTAAAATTAGTTATGTCGTGTAAAGCTTTGCAAATCGGGGGCGACTTTATCATATAAGGTTACTGTAATTTTATGTAAGGTTTGTAAAGTTTACTTTGCTTAAGGTTATTTTGAATGGTAATATTTTAAAGTTTTGGGGGCTCCACCAGATCCTTCTTACGGATCAAATTTTAGCTTGGCATGTGACGTACTCCAAAGAACTAGGTAGAAATAAGTACAGAGACCTATTCACAAAATTATTAAATATATTCTGAAATTTCTGAAAACAGTTCCAACAATAATTATTTTGCACAAATTTTAAATACACATATAAATGTGATACAGTTAATTTTTACTCAAATTATAAATCCAAAAATAATAAAATGAAAGTTAACATCAGCAGTAGGGCGGTGCTGGTCATTAAATCTCCTGCTGTCTTAACCTTTAATCTATGTATCTTATGTTAATGATTGAATATAAAATTTCTTCTAATTACTAGTACATAATAAAATCTGATATTACAAAATGTATTATATTATTTATAGATTTATTTGAATGATATTAAGTTGCTTTGGTGACTTATTTCGATTACTTATGAGGTGTTTTAATCCCTCTTTTCAGTTAATCCTAATAAACCAGTCCCAATACAATTATTTATTAATGAATGATTATTTATTTATTTATTATTTATTTTAATGTTACTTCTGATATAATCCTCTGGATATGATTTAGTTTGTTATTTAATTTTAACCCTCGAGATCTGCCTTAACAATCAAATGAAATTTTATATCTACTTACATAATTTTTGGTTCTCTCCCACTCTCATACACTTGGCACTTTTATTTTTATGATTTTATAAACTCCACTTATTGACCTTTCACTTATCTTAATTTAACACTGCACTTTCACTATTTATTTGATGATTTTCTATGAATTAATATGATGATTTTTATAGTTAAAATGATGATTTGAATTCTCTGGGTATTTAATGGTTAGATGAATTTTGTTGAAAATATTAGACTAGGGCATTTTAAAAGTTGTGGTCCTGATGTTACTTTGCCGACAGTTCTTAGATGACAGACCTCGTGTTCTCTCTAAAATTTCCCCACCACACAGTTTCACGCATTTTAATTCTTTTTTGATTGGTTTTTGAATTTTATATTGTTCTGATTGGCTTTCCAGTTTTAGAGATTTGGCAGTATTTATCGCGTGTCTGCACTCGTTGATTCACACAGAATAACGCAAAGCAGTGTATTTGTGTCTTAAGTAATTTAACCTGGTACATCCGTTGTAACTTCCTGTTGAAATAATCTTACTCACAAAGCTAGTCTGGCCTGTTTCTATAAATTCATTTTTTATGAATTTATTTAAATTTTATTTTATAATATATTATTTTGTTATCGCTGATGTTAAAGACATTGGGTATTGGTGTTTACTTACCAATACTTACAGTCGAAATAAGAAAGCTTATAGTTGGACAAAGCCTGTTGATGGGATGATAGACGTCGTAGTCCAGTAAACATAAACAATAGAAGAAAAAAAAGCCAATAGCTGGGAACCTGGTCCAGGTTAACAAATTTTATGATTCTTTTTTATTTGTTTTGGTGGGTCCGGACTCCTAAAATCGCGAAGCCCATTGATAAGTCAAGCAGCTCTAAATTGAGTCATTTTCAAGATAACAAGCTGAGACTCAGCATAAAAGTTTATAACATATATTTCAACTTCTATTTCAAGTTTGGGTTGAAAATTAAACCCATTTAGCCACGCTACACATATGAATAAGTTTTCCACATTCTGTGATTTCTGCAGTATTATATTTTTCTTAGCAATATTTTTAATTTTAGTTAAAAAAATATTTATTTTTTTAACTAAAAATACATATATGTTTTAACTTTTATATCAAGTTTGAATTCAATATATTATTAAAATTCAGAACATTTAAACACGCTACACATATGAATGAGATGTCCACTTTCTGGGATTTCTGCCGTATAACTTCTTTTTAGTAATATTTTTAATTTTAGTGAATAGAAATACAATTTTTTACTAAAAATACATTGTTGTTAATACTTTTAAACAGAATTTATTTAAAAAAATGTTTTCAGAAAAACAAATTAGTAAAATGCTTGTTAAAATAGGCACTTAAAAAAACGGGTTTTATCTAATACAAAAATTAAAGGGGGGAGCAAAAAAATGATTGTTTAAACTTTTCTCTACTCGTCGGGACGAACAAATGAAAAATAATGTCAAAATCGGTTAACCTGCGCCGGGTTCTCACCCAAATGTCTATTTTTACTGTACTATCGCGGAAAGCGTAAACAAAATTTAGAAATTAGATCACTCAACGAACACGAAAAAAGCATTGTTCGTTTTTATTATTCCTTATTTAAATTAAATATTGTAATAACTAACGATTCCTCACCGTCTAAACACAATTAATTAAGATAATTTGGAGAAACACAGCAACAGAAATCTAAATCTAACCACGTTCACTAACTGCAAACTTTGGTTATATGAACAAAAGTAATCTGTACAAAGTAAGCGTGCTTCTGCCGGATGTATTAAATTTTGTAATTAGTTTGACAGTAGCTAAGTGCACATTCTGTTTCCTACATTGTATTTAACTTAATTAACACCTACTTCAATTTACTCATAAGTGTAAATGTAACCTTACATATAATGGGAACAACAATATACTCATAACTCATACATTAGGCGATTGGAGTAATAGCAGTATCTTTTCTGAATGGAAACCGATACTAAAGTCACAATATGTATAGTGTTAAAAGATGTTTTTAAAACTGTAAAACGAACGAGAAAATTAGTACAAAAGCAAACAAAAAGAAGAAAAAATAAATAAAAAAAAGCAAAACAATAGTAAAGCATTAGAAACAATTGAATAAATAACAATCTTTCACACAGAAGAGAAAAATAAATTTCTTGATGAAGATGAAGACACTTTACATTTTGATTAGATGTAGCTGCAGTATATATTTGAAGATCACTTTACATTTTTTAACACCATTTTGCAGTACACCACAACATTACTGTATGCTTTATTTGATGTATTCCTTTTGATTTTGTAGGACTAATCTGAAACTACTAACACTCAAAAACGTCCTGATTATTTCAAAATCTTAGTAAAAAGCAAGTAAAAAACTTAAAGTATTTAAGATTAGTCTATTGTTTATTGTTAACTGAGCGGGAAGCGAGACAATAATAAACCTGAATCAGCAGGTGGATTCAGCGTGTGATTAATACTCACTTTTAACAGTTGTTAATTTAGGTAAAGCTTTTTTTTGCATGCTGAATAGTAATCAGCTGTTTAATAATCAGTTCTCTTCTGCAAAATTTCTTCATGTATTATTTGGGAAACGATGGCTGTATTTATTTTATCACTTGCTCTCTACTGTGACTTAATAGAAACATTACAGACTATGATAATTTTAAGTCGTAATGTAGCTTAGTTGTCTGGAACTAATAAAAACTAAGAATTTTTTACATAAGATGTAATAAAAGGCGGTTTAAAAGTCAGAAAAAGGTAAATTAATTAAAATTTAGCTAAATGAAAAAATTCAAATAAACAAAGTTAATTTGAATGGTTTGGTTTATAGTAATATCCATAAGAATTTCATTTTAACCGATTAGTAAACGTTATGTGAATATAAACAGCTGAGTTCTAATCATAAAAATAGAAATGCGAATGTACAATTTAATTGAGAAGTCCAATAGTAGAATATAGACTTTGACTTCATTCGTTCGATTATCCGGCCTAAAATAATAAAACCAGCAGTTGCACTTTACTTCGATCGGATTACATTTTCCATTTTATGATTTTCACCCTTGTATTAATCCACGACTGTAGTGCTAACCATCATAATAAGGGATGAGATGAAATGCCGCGTTTTATTGTGAATCACTATCTGTATCATGAAGATCGGACCTCTGAATCCGACTTAAATTTGTTTTTAAATGTACACTTTCTTTATATAATTATAATTACAAGTTGGCAAACAACGAACAATGTCTGACCCTAATATGCTTTGTGATGGATTTAACTTACAATGGACTCAGAGGTAAGTGTGCAATATTTAGGCTATGTTATAAAATTTAATATTATTTGTTTCGTGTTCATTGTTGGGTAATGAGCTATTTTTAATATCGAGAGACGGCTGGAACACATTTTACCACTAGGATAAGCGTTGCAGTAAGAAAACAAGTGTATACTTTAATTACGTTATCCGTAGCTGAAATAATATTAAGTAACAAGTATAATTCTATACATTAAGGACATACATCAATATCATATTTTGTATAATTTTGTATTTTATTTATTTCACAAGAAAATTCAACACTACCTAGAGCTTACGTTTAAAACTAAATTTTACACAGCTAGGAAAGAAATGTGAAAATATTTGAGGATTTGTACCTCTTTAGGAAGTAATAATGCTGAGACACACCCTTAGCTTTGCATATAGATGACAGTGCAGGTCTGGGGATAGTCAGCAATACTAAGTCCTTGAGTGAATCGAGATTATATCTTTCACTTTGCATCTTGGCTTTGTAATCGTTAACATAACCTAGTCTAAGCTCATCTTATGTATAAAGAGTAATTTCGAAATGTTATATATTTTGAAATCATTGTTACAAATGTTACAAATTTGTAAGATTTTATTATTGTATATTTGTTCCTGTATGTCAATAACTTTTTAACACAAGAGAGAGAATTCGTCAATATATTTTGGAAGAAAGATGATAAGAACCTAACCTACAACATCCGTTATTGCTTTGAAGTATGTAAAGCATGCCATGCTGCCTGCAGATGGGGAAGTAAAACACTTCCCCGAGAGAATATATAGGTCAAAGGATGGGATTGTATGATAAATTATAGTACGAGTCGTTGAATATTGTGCAACTGAAACTTATTATTTTTATTAGGACAAACAACGATTAACTTTAGATGATTTACTGTGAACATTTCTTTAGAATAAATTATTTAACATAAGCATTTAGTTTATAATATTTCAATTCACTAGAATATTTTATAAACTTATTTAATAAATGATGATCCACTAAGAGATCTAGTAAAGTAATATTTTAATATATATATGTATATGTTTATGTATAACAATATTGTGTATGCTTAAGACCACACGTTTAAAGTGTTAACTTCTATTACCGATTTATATTTGATCAGTATATTAGAGGAGAATAAAAGTCAACAAATTACACAAGTCAATATATTGTGAAGAAATATTATTTCATATTTTGAAATTGCATAATTACAATATTAAAATAATATTATAATTATAGTAAGTATGCGAACAATAGTGATCATTATAATGTAATCAGTATTTGCATAGTGACTAATGATTTTGAGTGAGGTATTAGTGTATGCACTCTACGTAGGATTCTAAGAATAATTCAATATGTAAGAGATAATTATAACTATTATAATACATAGTCAAGCGAAAATGCCCAACGGGCCAAGAAGTTATCACGTCAAATATGTGATAATATTTGAAATATAGTAATATATATAATATAATTATTACAATTAATTATCCCTTACATATTAAATTATTCTTAGAATTCTATGTACAGTGCATACACTAACACCTCACTCAAAATCATCAGTCACTAAATAAATACTGCTTACATTATAACGATCACTATTTTTCTCATACTTATTATAATATAAAAATATTATAATAACGTATTATTATATTACTACGTATCGCCTATTCGCTCTAAACGCGCTTACTTGTCTATATATACTATGTATCGCCTATTCCATCTCCACGCTCTGACTTGTGCTACGCAAAAAGTTCGTGACGCGAGATTTCAGAAAAACATAGTCAAGCGAAAGTGCCCAAAGGGCCAATAAAAGTTATCACTTAAAAAAAAAAAACAAAAAACAAATGGATATTTGTTTACGTGGTAATAATAAGTGGTAATACTTCGATATTGTCTACAGTAATAAGTATAAACCCATTCTATTTTCGGTGTTCAAATCATAAAATAAAGACATTGAGATAGATAAATGAAAATAGTTATATCGTTAAATAATGATTGTATATAGATATAATTAAAAATTAACATACAGTATGTTTAAGATTTATTATTCAACTTTTATGTTAGTTCGAATATTTCACTCGTGGGAAAAATGCTAGGTGAATATTAGCTGTTGATTCCAATCAATACAGCAGGATTGAACAAACAAATAACTTTAGAAGAAAGACAATGTACTTTGACTTATTTCTGTTACTCTATCCTATTTAAATAATAAAAACCAACACTTCGGTTAAAAAAATAATTTGGGTACTTTAAAACTTATATTTCAGAATTTCAAAATAAAAATTATTTAAACATGTTGATAACAAAACCAAAATGAATTTTAATCTCCTATCCTATCTCTCCTAAGTAAATTTTATCTTTTCCTGAGAGATTGCACACATGTTTTTAATAAATACTTTAAGGACATTTTTAGCAAATCACAAAAAAAACTAAACATGTGGTTAAATATGTATTTTAACTGCATTTGTTATTATTATTTCCGCTAAGATGCTTGAAACATTTGTCTTCTTGCTTATCCGCCTTTCTTAGCTTTGTCTTTCTCTCGCTTGACGCGTTTCGGGTAGACCCCATCTTCAGAAGCTTTGTTTGCTACTATCTATCCTCTACCATTGTCTCCTATTTATATTTGTTCTCCTCTCCCACCCCCCTTTCAACCTGTTTACTGCCGGTTCTCTAATTGTTTGTAAACAAGTAAACAACTATTGTTTGTAAACAAGTACACAACTATTCATAACTATGGCGGATTCCCCATGCCTAATCCATCTTCTAGTTTATACATTGTATTATTAAATTGAAATTGATTTTGTTTTAATATTTCTTTAAATGTATGAATTATTTCTTTATTTAATTGTTTACTATTCTCTGTTTTATTCAATTTTTCTTTGAGTATTTCCATTGTTTCTTCTATAGGTATAGAAGGGTATACATTTTTAATGTCGTATGAAATTAGTTTGCTTTTATTGGTTAATTTAATATTTTTCAGTTTATTAATTAAATCTGTTGAATTCTTTATTATATATTTATTTTGCAACACGTTGCTTTGTTCTATAATATTTTTGAGATATTTAGCGATTTCATATGCAGGTGCTGATCTATAATTAACAATTGGACGAATTGGGTAACCTTCTTTGTGTATTTTTATTTGGGCTCTCATTTTTGGTATAATTGGATTCATATTAATATATCTGTGTGTTTTTCCTTTAAATAATTCCTTAGATGTCATGAGTATGTTTTTTATTATTTGTTGGTATTTGTCTGTATAGTCTCTATTTTCAGTAGAATAATTATTTTCTTTTATAAATTCTTCCGTTTTATTTACATAATCTGTTTTGTCAATTAGCACTACTGCATTTCCTTTATCTGCTTTAGTAATTATAATATCGTTTTCTTTGAGAGTTCTTTTGATATTTTTAACAATTTTATCTTCTGTTTCCATTTTATTTTTATTATTTTTATTTTTTACAATAGTTTTTTTTTAATATTTCTGCTGCTAAATGTCTTGCATGTGTTTGTTTTTCAATTGGGATGCTGTAAATGGCATTTTCGATATCAACTATATTTTGTTCTATATCTTCTTTTATGTTACTGCTATGAATATTATATTTTAATCCTTTTTCTAAAAGAGTCATTTCTTTATCTTTTAATTTTAATTGGGTTAGATTAACCACTCTATTATGGAAATCTTTACTTGTTCTATTACTATTTTGTATAGGCCTATGTATATTTTGTTTCAATTTATTGATCTTATTATTTAATGTTTCATATTTCTTTTTTATCTGATATTTTAATTTATACTGTATTTGTTCTAATACTTCCATCACTGATTCTGTCAAACAAACTATATTCAACTTCAAATGTAAATTCATTATCTTCTTATTCAGTTCATTTTTCTTGATGTATAATGATTTTATTTCCATATCTATCCAATATTATTTTTTCCGCTTTTTCAATTGCTAATTTTGAAGCTATCGTTGTAGGTTTTTGTTTTATACGTGTGTAATTTGGAGTTAAATGATTTATTATGCACTGTTTATTGAACCAGATATTTGCTATAGTGTTTTGTAACTTTAGTATACTGTATTCTAACTTCTTCACTATTTCGGTTCGGCTGACCGTATTATATTCACTGCGTTTGTTACTATTATTTCCGCTAAGATGCTTGAAACATTAAATTTGTCTTCTTGCTTATCCGCCTTTCTTAGCTTTGTCTTTCTCTCGCTACACGCGTTTCGGGTGGACTCCATCTTCAGAAGCTTTGTTTGCTACTATCTATCCTCTACCATTGTCTCCTATTTATATTTGTTCTCCTCTCCCACCCCCCTTTCAACCTGTTTACTGCCGGTTCTCTAATTGTTTGTAAACAAGTAAACAACTATTGTTTGTAAACAAGTACACAACTATTCATTTTAGATCATTGACCTACGTCCTATTTTTTTTTTCTTTTCTATTCTTATATTAATTTTATATTTTCAAACATAATGTTGGGTTGTGTGTTAATTTGCTCATTTATTATTTTTTGGTCTTTTAATTTTAATTTTAATATTTCCATGTTTTCTATTATATTAAGCCTTGTTCCTTTATTTATTGGGTGGATTAATTTCATAGATGTTTGAACATCCCTAGGTTTGTGGTCCTCGTTTGTGGCAGTCAAAGACAAATGTATTTTAAATTAGGCCTACTTTAAATCTGACTGCCACTTTTAGCGTTCGTATAAACCATGTTTGTAGTAAAACATTGCAAAAAGATAGTTAGAAGTTTTTATTTTTAAAATTAATCCTTTACAAAAAATATTGTTTACTGATTATATTTTTTAAAGAAAATAATAAATAATGTAAATGTATTCATTTTCTCCTTGCGCGTTTATCTTTATTTTAAGATTCGAACAAAGATTCTATGCAAAAAGTTCAGCTGTATGATCGCTTTAATTTATTACCCAACTAAACCTAATTTACTATTTAAAATTGTTTACATGGGCTTTTACATGTCCTCGAAATTATACATTATTTGAATATTGGAAGTCTTATGGAGAAGTGCCCAAGTGTGATATTGCTTGAAAGAATATGTAATTAGCTGCGTTTGGTAAATTATTTAGTTCTAAGACTAAAGCAGTTTAATGATAGAAAGTATGTAATTGAATGTTTAGGGTTGCAATTAATTAAGTAACAAATTTGGTTCACAATGTTTTCTTAAAAATACGTATTAAAATTATGTAATATACTGATATAGTTATATTTAAATTTTGTTTCTAATGACCCACACCTCTTAAAATATGCCTTTTGGGGCACTGAGATGTGACAAAAATGTTTTATTTAAATTCTTTAGATTCTAAATAGTGAGGTTTCAGATAGCACCAAGTGTCTAAACTGATTTATATATATTTTTTAAATTCCTTCATCGGACGTTTGACATCATTTAATTGACAGAAAAAATAAATTGTTATAAAATGCTGAACTTTTAACTGTTGTTATAAAATGCAAAGATAAGCTGAAGCACACATTTATTGCAAAATATACAGGAAACATAAGACCTATGTTTATTACCTAACCCAAAAACTAAAAAAATAGGTAGAAATAATAATATGGGCATAATATTCGAATCTTAAGTTTTCTAATTCTTTTTGTGTGTTATTTTTGTAAAAATTAACGATGGAATGGAACTTGTAAAAATATAAAAATTAAATCATCAGAAACTAACATTTAAAATTGAAACTGCCGTCAACAAATATTTAAAAATATGGAAATATTGTTGAAAGATCCTGTGTAATAGTATCTTTTTAGTTGGGGTATATTTCAAAAACTGATTGAGTATAACGGCATATAAACAGGGTAAAATGGAATATTTTAAAGAATTTTAATTCATGATCTACATATTCATATCAAATACTGGTTAAACCATTTTAATACTTTGTAAAGTTATAACTAACAATTTACCACTACCTCGATGGCTGTTGGCACAATATAATATGGATAAACACATTGACATTAATCTAAATCTTATAACGTGCACTGACAACATATTTTGGTTCTATGAATATACAAAGATAGCGTATTTCTGCTGAAACTAAGGCAAATTAAATTTTGTAATTAGTTTGACGGTAGGTAAGTGCAAGTCAGTTTACTTCATTGTCTTTTAATGAACACCTATTTCACATTATTCATTAGAGGAAGTATTACCGTACTTATAACGGAAACAACATTATACTATACGTTATAAGGTTATTGTAACCTATAAAGTAGCTTCGCTGCATGAAGCAATTATTGAATTCGCAATATGTATGCAAAGGCATTAAACAGGCGTCGAAATATGTGAAACGAACTTTAAAACTAAGACAAAAACTGAAACATAAATTAAATGGCAGAGGAAAATAAACAGATTATAAAAAACTGCAAAGATTAAAATTATGTACAAGCGAACATAATAAATGGATGTCCAAATATTACAACGCAATATGCGAGTCAACGTTTTATTTTGTCTGGATAAGTCTGCAATGTATAAAAGCTGCGGCTTCTAAAAAGTAATATAAAACCGATACCACATACAAGATAACTTACTAGCATTATCAAATCCATTCCGACAACCCATATAATCTCTCAAGGGACAAAATGTTTTCTGCGCCACATCTTTATCTGCTATTTTACAATCAAACTAAAATTAATGTTATCATTTTTATATCATTATCTTTCGCTTCTATCTGTAAATTCTATCTTTTAAGGATGTACATTTAGCATTTTTAAATATCAACCTTATCAAATATTTTACAATTTAATTTAATTGAAAAATTTTTGTTTTTAGACTTTGACATAACAAAGTGTACATTTATATTATTTTTTACCTTTGCTCTATAATTCTTCGTTATGCAAGTATAAACAGCTGATTCAAACCAATAAAACCAAAGATATGGAATTACGGTTCGGTTTTACGAGGAAGGGTTGGAGTTTAAGTTTGTTGTTATCAAGTGAAATAATAAAACCAACAATTTCACTTTATCTAAATTTGATTCACGTTGTTACTTTCAAACAGTACGAAGTTATTTAATGTATACAAATATTAAATAAAATTTCTTAACTTATTTATACGTTTTTAAGGTCACTGTATATTTAAACTATTTAAACAGAATTATTTGTGTGTGTTTGTTTGTTTGTTTTTTCGCCTTTATTTGGGCGCAGTCGAGGCT
>JAGFPH010005946.1:34235-57734 GCA_018207615.1 Philaenus spumarius
AATGTCATTGATAATCTAAAATTATATAACATCTGTTTTCAATTCATACATATATATATTTACCGGTATATATTAGTACCTTTCTTTTGCCGTTAGAAATAATTATAGAAATTAAGACATTTTAATATACATTTTTTGTAGGACGTGTGATATCAATAGTTTCTACAAATCAGACACGAATGTCAAACTTAATACACAGAGGTATTAGTTCACAAATAGGACAAAATATTTGTAATGTTTTTTTATATAAATACCCATTTATGTTTTAGCCTTACTCAAGTGAAATGCGCAAATCGAGCAACTGCATTTAAACATTTGGTTTTAACTGAAAACATACTTTTGTGCACCTGAAGAATCAAGAGAAAAACACATTTTAGAAATGTTTAACGTAGGTTGAATGTTGCATCATTTAAAAGATGTTTGATTGTAAATACTTAAAACGAGGTAAGTTTTTAACCACCATTGTGATACATTTTTTTTTTATTTTTACTTTTCAAAGTCCTTTGAATCTCTGTATTCTTGTTCTATAGGTTTTTATTATAATTTTTTAAGAAACCTAGGCTCATATCTAAAACTTACATTCGGGACACCAGAAAAAGATAACACAATTTCCTAGAAATTTGATGTACGAAATAATGCGGATTCAGTTCAATTGTCTGAACTGATTTGTTCGCTCGTTATATGTGCCACACTTTGGTCTGTTCTAAAATATTAATTTATATGTAAGTACCCTATATACACCTACGTATAATTAAGTACCCTATATACAAATAGATAATTATTCAAAACGATTTGGGAGGACAGATATTATGTCCAAACAAAATATATTGTACAAATTTCCGTAAACAAATACATAGAAATATTAAAGTCAAATATAATAACTGTTAGCATTTTGTACAACAAAACAATGTCAAGGATTTTTCACTATATTTATACATGTTTTTTTACTTAAAACCAGGGTAAGATTGTTGTGCTATAACCTTGCATTATTTTTTATAAAAAGTGACTCATTTTAGAAGCTTGTTTATAACATAATATATTAAATTGTCAGAACATTAAGTTTAATTTGATATGAAAGACTGGAGAAATATTACTGACGTGTATGCAGTCTCAAACTGGTTGGGTTGACATTAAGTTCAATCAAGTTGTAGTTTGTGCAAAGTTTAGGCTATTTTATTTTTGACATAATCTCTTATATTAAATGCAATGTCCTGACTGATGATCAACGCAGAGCCGATTCTATTAAAGGTAGAGACTTGAAATTTGGAAGGTACATCCGTCCAATAATGTAGAGGCGTACTAAGAAAGGATTTTGCAAAATTTTGAATTTAAAGGGTAGAAAATGCGAAAATTCATCCCTCCCATAAGCAGCCATATAACAGATGAAACAGCTGATTCGTATTTATTAATGTGTTATTCTGGTTACTATGGTGATAATTCCAAACTCTTTCAAATAAAGTGTGTTGATTTTATAATAATAGGCCTAACCTAAAATTGTGTTAAACCTTTGGTCCAAATAAGCTGTTTTATTTTTAATGTGTAACAATAATATAATGTTAAATTGTAATATTAGATGTTTGAATTATTATATTTCATAAGTTTTAAAGGCCTAACCTAAATTGTATTAAACTTTTGATTCAAATCAGTTGTTTTATTAATTATGTGTAACCATCATTAGGCCTATGTTGAATTACACGGGATACGAATTACAGGATGTTGAATTACACGGGATATGAATTACAGGCTTTCAAAGTTTCAAATTAAGCAATAGCGAAGCATTGCCGGGTCCACTAGTTTAAATATAATAATATTTGCAATCCAATGTATAAGTTGATGAAAAATTCTAATTTACACTATGGGTGTACATAATCTCATTGTAATCCTATATCCATGGCATAAATATGTCAAATTGTATTCTAGACCCATATCATTATTACCCATTACTTAATATGAGACCCTAGTCTTTCCAATACTTCTCCATAGGAAAATTATATTTTTCAAATTAGACCAGTATAGCGGCTGTTAATTAAAATAACGGCCAACTGCAACAATCTGTTTTATTTTATTAAATCATGGTCGTGTTTAAGATAACATGAAATGGGATTGCGAAGAAAGCTTGGTTGTTTACTTGTGTTAGAAAAAAGACAGTTATCTCACTCTTACAATTCCAGTCAGAAACGTACTGGATCTATCTTATTACAACACCTAGGTGATAACGGCGGTATTTGAACTCCGTCACATTCTACGTGGGGATAATGAATTCAGCTCTCCTCCACCCTCTACCCTCTACCCTCTCTAGTAGACAAGCTGTTCTAACACCATTCGGAATTCAGACAGGGTATACATTTCATGACCGGTATTCAATTACATTGTTAGTTCATGATAGTCACATCCTTAGGATATTATTAGTGTAGTAACTTACATTTATATAACTACTACACAACCTAATAAATCAACTAGAACTAGTTTTTTTATAAATTTGTATCATTGTCAAGATTGTTTAGTCAATTTTGATAAATAATGAATACAATATGTTTGGGTAAACAGATATTAAGTTTATTCAGTTTAATGAAGTTTTAATCAGTAATCATTATTTTTACTTTAAATAAACATTTCCTTGTAAAATTATTATTATTTAAAATAAAAATTCAACATTAGGGGTTTTTCTCAAGTAAAGGCTATAAAAAAAAATAAAAAAAAAATTATCAGTAAAATTGAAAGTTAATAATATTAGTGAATAATGTTTAGTGCACTATTATAATAATTAATATCTAAATTTGTAGTTATTTTTTTTAAGACATTTAAAGTTACCAATATATTTAGATAAGAATAATAACAACTGTGTGCAACTGTGAGCTAGTAAAATTTTTTAAAATTTTTTAACTTATCTAAATTTATTGTTTTTTGTTTTGTTTTATTTTTATGCGTATTTTAAATCTGCGTTTAGATTTAGGATTAATGAGTTTTTAAGTTTACACATAAACAGGTTTATAACCCGTGTGTAGTATTTTTTTGTTTTAACTTTAGTTTTTTTATACATTTTTTGTATATACATTGTTGTAAAAAAGATAAATAGATTTATTTTGAAAAAGAAAAACTAATAAATAAATAAAATTAATTAGTTCAATACTTAAAACACAAATTACTAATATAGTTTTTGACTAACCACCATGATAATTTGTGAATAATTCACTCTTTTATTTGGAAGAGCTAGTTAGGCGCTTGTAGGTGGTAAAACTCGCAGGATTACCATTTTAGTTAAGTAACCAATATTATTTTATATTTTGAAATCTAATGGATTTAGATTCATCCGTTTCAAAAGCGTTCTGTTACTGACTGTTGTGACGTTAATGTGGAAAGTGTAATAATGTATGGACTTTATAAATGTGTCTGGGCTTGAGTTGGAAGGCTAGACATTGAAAGCTTTTGTATCGTTTATATAGCAACTCTGAAATAGTCTGTCATGGGCAGAGAACTGACGTTTTTCAGCAGTACTTTGATATAATACAAAGGGTTTAGGTTGGCAGATATCTATAGATTTCCCTTATAGGTGTTTTTTTAGTTTGGTATAATCTAAGTGTGGTTATTAGTTACACTCCTCTGTAATTTATTTCGTACAGTAGAAGTGCTAAAGAATTCTCTTTACAACTTTTAACATACATTTTTTTACTTAAAAAAATTTGAATAAGTTTAGCAGTGAACAAATTTTAATTAAAATATATTCCAATACAATTTTATACCAATTGCTTTTTTAGTACTGTTTATTTTTTAATTGTTTTGCTCGATATGGAGTTGAAATAACGTTTTGTATCAATGTTTTGTACTTTGTAAATATATTCCTAAGGAAAATATAAATGACTAGGGGAGACCCCTGCGTGCTCTGCACGCCAACCCCCCCCCCCAACTCCCTGTTGGAACCCGGTGTGCGCCGTTGGAACCTAAGGCTCAGATCTACACTTTAATAAAAACCTAACCTAAAAATTAGAAATACTAATAATTGATTTAAAATTTGAAATAAACTGTTGATGGAAATATTAGAGACTACAGCTGATCAACAATAAACATTATTTATTTGGGTTCAGTCTAGGACTAACTTAAAATATATAGATAGTTGTTGCCCGTCGATACTCTGCGGATACAGCTTCATTCGTGGTGAGTGGAGCGCTAGGCAGATGGTGCGAAACATGTATAACATTAAAATGCAATTTCCTTCCAAATATTTTTCTTGTAGCAAAGTTAAAGAATAAAAAATGGATTCGACAATCAGAGAATTTAACTAATATTTTATACACGTATTTAATTTAATTTTTTGGTATATCAATACATATAGGAAAGAAAGGAGAAAAAACCATTACCTTGCATAAGTAATACAGTTGCCAACTACCATGAAAAACATTGTATTTTCCTTTATAAATAAACTGTCCAAAGTTTTTTCCCTTACGGCTTTAGATATATAGATAGCTTATAATTATAAATAAAAGAATAATATACAGTAATGAAAATATTTATCTGTTTGGTTATTGATTAATGTAATTATTTATATACATTCTTTTTTATACACTTAATTTTAAGTTTCATTTAAATTTTTTAATTGAATGATGTACTTAAATATTTTCCTTGTACAGAATATGGTTGTAACTTCAATTAAACTCTCCAATTTGTTTTTGCTGTGTACATCCAATGTTCGATTGTTGAAATATTTATGCTTTTAATCTAAAGTCTGTTAATTTATGTAAAATATAATGTAGATTAAATCAATAATAAATAAATATTTACAAATACACTTTTAAAGAACTTCCTTAAAAACAATATTTGCTGTTATGTCACTTTTTGGCACAATTTGAATTTTTAGATCATTAAAAAAGAACGGACTCGAGACATAGTAACATACAATTGTCCATGGCTAAAAACAGGCTGGGGTAAATAAATCACTACTCGACTAATGTTTGCCCTTGGGCTTTATTTATAGTCACACAGAATGCTAGTCTAATAGGGAATTGCCTTCTCTTGAATTCAAATGGTAGGGTTGCATCAGATGGTATAAGGTCTATTCTTGGTATTAAAGCGGTTTCTCCCATATTTGTGCCATCAATTAATTCTAAAATTAAACTGTTTTCGTTCATTTTCTTCACCACCATTCTGGTACCAATTAGAATACCTTGAGTAACATTAATGTTCCTTAATAACATAACAATAGCACCATATTTCAAAATTAAATTTTGTGAGGAGGCAAACCACTCAACTCCAGTCTATTTAAACATTCTGAGGAGAACTGAAGAACTTCTTTTTCTTCTTCCGTGATCAAATTATTTACACTTGTGTATAATCTTGATGGTCCAGGTAAAAGGCTCAAAACCTTTGAATTAATGTCAACGCAGTGTTCATTTTTCGGAGCAAGGATTGCAACCTTTGAAAGTTTTTAAATTTCATCAAGAGGTAAAATTTGGCTAGCGAAAATCTCTGTGACTATGTCTTTGTCTGTAAGACTGCAGGAAGGAAGTTGAATTGAATTTGGATCGGTAGAATTTTGGATTGAAGGGTAGTGTCCATTGCCAATATTTAATAAAAATTCACAAAACTTATGTTCTTCTTCTTTTGCTCGCATGTTTTTGTGTAATTTAAAAATATTTAATTTTGACCAAAGTGGGGAGAATTTTATACAATTTTGAACAATTCTTTGCCTTGAAGCATGAGGTACTACTACATATGACTTGTCTGAAGTCACCTCCTAGAACAATCACTTTACCTCCAAAATGAATGTCATTATTCATAATATCTTCAAGAAGTCTATCAACACACATTAATGAGTGTATGTTGGCCATGGATGCCTCATCCCAAATAATTAACTTTGAATTTCTAATCTCAGCAGCTGCTTTGCTATTAGGTTTCATTGATGACACAGATGTTTCGTTTAAAATTAAAGGTAACTTGAACTTACTGTGAACAGTACGGCCGTTTGATAAAAGCATAGCTGCAATCCAAATCCAAGCAACTGAAATCACCTCCAACCCTAAATTATAACACTTATGAATCAGACACTGGTAAACCACCAGTACCACATTCTGAATGTCTTCCCAGTACCACCTGGGCCATAAATAAAATATGCATTACATTTTTCAACTGTTTCTTGTTGGATTGCACTTAAAATTTTGTAAATTATAAAAGTTTGTTCATTGTTGGCACTTTCTAACATGGATCAAGATCTATATCAGGGTTGATATTATTACCCGTGGAAAATCTTACTTCATTGCAAGCTGGTAAGTTAAATACAGTCAGGCTGTATCTATGAATTTTTAATGTGTCATCTATATCTCGAAGACTCATGTGATATGCTATTTCTTTTTCACTATGTAGACTATAATCTTCGCTCATGAAATCTTTAAAGCTTTACCACAACTGCTGTACATTAGATGGTCCTCGAAACACACAAATGTAAGCAAATAATTGCCTTAATTGTGATGGAATTTGAAAATGTGACGTCTCTAGAAGACAACGATGCCACTCATTATCATCTTGTAGTAACCCTCTTTCAAAAGCTGCTTCTTTAAAAGAGGAATACTCTTTACCATTGTAGGATTTGAGACCATTAAAGCTTGTGGCACCTACTACGTGTAGAAGTAGTATTCGAAGATTATATCGCCCACTTTTCAAAGGAGATATATTATACATTCTTCATATGATTTTAGTACGTCTTACCCGTTTTTTCCAAATCCGCTTATTTTTGTACCAACAATAATAAATAGGTGTTTCAGGGTAAATATATGGAGACTTGTTCTCAGCGTCTTTGTTTAGATTAAACCATCCCGTCAGTTCTGTGTTTTTAAGTTCTGCTCGAAGAAGAGCTTCGGTGGCTTTATTATCATGGAAGTAAATTTGCAGTTCGTTTGGTAAATGAACTGGCAGTCTTACTATGCAATGTTATTGTTCATGCATTGGGAATGAAAATATCCTGTAAGCAGCTTCGCTTGAACTTACATATCTAGTGTTTAAATATGCGGTCACTTCGTCATGATTAACTGTACCATCAGCTGCAACTATCTGTACGCTTGCACAATCATGGACTTTATAGACATATTTATGAATGTACTTAATGCTTTGAACGGTAGCACAAACTTCAACGTTAATGTGTGCTTCAAAATAGAGTAATAAAAACGGGTTATAAGGCACAAAAAACGATTACCCACTTCCACGTTGTGACCTTTACCATTCTTCATAATAGCTTTTTCCATCGTCTCTTCTTCTATATGATGGATATCCATTGAAGTTGTCAATTGTTTCTGGAACAAAATGTTTTTGAAAGTTTTTTTTACATTTACCATCAGTCATACAAATAGAATGTTTATTGAGAGCACCGCAAGGGCCATGGACCATATGATGCTTTACCAATTCATATCATTTTTCATTTCTTGAGTCAGGAATTTCTGCACACACTATTTTGTCAATGTCTGCTGTTTCTCGGGGATTGCATTTATCTTTCAGACATAGCAGTAAATGTATATGCGGTAAGCCTCTCTTTTGGAATTCTACGGTGTAAAGAAACGTTTTTACCCCATGAATTTTTACACGGTCCCCTTCAATACGGCAATAATAATCCACTATTAGTTGTTGAGATAGTTTTCACATATTGATTATTGGGTTAAATGTACCATGGAGTCCTCGAACCATAAGCCTATAGTTAACATACTCCTTCATAGATATATTTTGGCGGATGTTAGTTTTTCTCTCGCTTCCAGCTGGCATTGAAATGTTCCAACCAGGTTCTCCATATGGCCAAATCAAAACATAAGACATTGGATCACAATGCATGCTGTCACAGTCAATGTTTTTCAATCCACCATCTTTTGCATAAACCGTAATGTGGCGGTGTGAAGGAGGAGCCCCATCATTTGACTCGAAAACAGCAGCTACTTCAGAGCATGTTGGGTCGTTATAACGCCTGGGATCTGATTGAGGTTCATGATAAAAACGCATGACTAAATTTAAGGGTAGACGATTTTCATTCTTAGCTACTTCATTTTCTTCAATAATCTTTTCATTCATCATTTAATAGCTTTTTGCATAAGGATTTTTTTTTTCTTAATATGTAACTTAGTTGATTCAGCAATTCCTCTTTTAAATTAGCATTACTTTTATTTTCTAGTCTTATTTTGTTTGCCTCAGAAAAATCTAGAATATGTAATTGTCCATATGATGGTTTCTCTTCATTTACAGCGTATAATAGAGAGATGGTGTGGTACCTAATCCCCAGAATTTTAAAGCAGTAAGGTCCAAAACTGGATGGTAATTGTATATTGGCTCCAAAAGAAACAAATGATAAAGAACTGTAATACTGACGAATGTTTTATCTAAAATGTTTAGCAAGGTAACTGTAACCTGTTGCTAGTTCTTTGATTTCGTCTAGAATAACAAATTCAGGCAATTTAAATTTGTTGTTGCTACAACACATGGTTCAAGATGGAACCGTTTTACGCTCAAATTAGTCGAACTGTAAGTTTCGTTACCATTTTGATATTCACCTTCATTTGACTTATTTTGCTTTGCTTTCCTCTTGACAGCAGTTAATCTCTGAAATGTTTTATCTCTCAGTCCGATCTGTCATAGATTTCCTTTTCCTTTCCTTTTTGTTGGATGTCGTTGAATTTTCTTCATTAACAATAATATTTGGATCTTTTTGGACTTTTACTAATTTGGTAGGTTCTGTTATGGCTTTTCTATTATTTTTTTAATTACAGCCTCAATTTTTCCCGTAAGGGTTTTCCTTTTCCGTCTACTTTTAGCAACCTTACAACTAAATAATTTGGATGGTTTTGGGACTGTAATAATGTGGTAGATTGTATAGTTTTTCTTAAAATGTTTTTTGTATTGGTTTCAATTTTCCCAGTGAGGGTTTTTCTTTTCCGCTTATTATTTTTGCTTTCTGTTAGTTGTTTTTTTATTTTTGTTGGGTATCATCAAATTTTTCTGTTTAGCTGAAATATTTAGATGGTTATGAGGTTCTTCTGAAGGTAGGTTTTGGTATGTTTTTTTCTACACTATTTCTAGTTTTTGTTACAAATTCCAAGACATTGTTATGTCCATGGTCGACATTCCCCGTGAATATTAAATTATGAATGTTCATGCCTGAACCATAAACATTAATTTGGTCATTGACGTGCACTCTAAATGTGTTTTGATGGTAAATTGAGCTATAATGGCATGCAGTTCTGCATGACCGCCATATTCACCATCTAGGGACATTATATTATTTAAAACTGTAGGCCTATTTGTAAAATATTGTATTTATGTAGGCCTTAACTATATATATCAAGAATTTTGTTTGTTTTATTGAGTTTCTGAAGAAATCCTATATTCCTATTTAAAACTGTAGGACTATTTGTAAAATGCTGTATTTATGTAGGCCTTAATTATATATCAAGAACTTTGTTTGTTATATTGAGTTTTTAAAGGTATCCTGTAGGCCTATTTAAAACTGTAGGCCTATTTGTTTTTGTATTTATGTAGGCCTTAATTATATACATCAAGAACTTTGTTTGTTATAGTGAGTTTTTAAAGGTATCCTATTATAGGCCTATTTAAAACTGTAGGCCTATTTGTAAAATGTTGTATTTATGTAGGCCCTAAATATATATCAAGAACTTTGTTTGTTATAGTGAGTTTTAAATGGTATCCTGTAGGATTATTTAAAATTGTAGGCCTATTTGTAAAATGTAGTATTTATGTTGGCCTTAATTATATATTAAGAACTTTGTTTTTTATAGTGTGGTTTTAAAGGTATCTTGTAGTCCTATTTAAAATTGTAGGCCTATTTGTAAAATATTGTATTTATGTGGGCCTTAATTATTATATACCAAGATAAAGATTCAAATGTTTTATTTTAATTGGTTTTTATTTCATATTGATTATCAAATGATTTAGATGTTTTTAATATTATAGTAAAGAAATTAATACTTGAATATATTTATATGTTATACGCAGATGTACGTATGTTTCCGAAGTTAAATGAATGGGTTTCTTCTTTAAATTTGTATAAATTAATAAAGCAAATCTTATAAATTATATATATTTTAAAAAACAATAACTTCAGAAGAATTACATTATTGATAAATTGTAATTGTCAACATAACCCCAAAGTACAATCTACGCTAGGTTTTGTACAGATGATGGGTGAAATCAGCTGTTATATTATATGAACGTTGTTTGCTCTTCTTCTGTTGTTATAAGCTAGCCATACACGGTCCGATTTGTAGGACGACCGAGTTGGACACTGCAAGTTGGATGCGTTTCACCACTCACGATCCAACTTACCATCCAACTTACGATCCAACTAACGTTTCCATTAATAATAATTCCATTAACAGCTGATTTTAAACTTTGAATCCATTATTTACTTTTCTAAATTTTAGGTTAGGATTTTATTAAAATGTAGACCTGAGCATTGCTGGTTCTTTTAACCTTTATTATTTATAACTGATGTTATAATATAAAATAATTTCATTTTGGACATTTACGATCTAAGTTTTGAGGTTATTATTAATCCTACATCTTTATTATAAATAACATATAACATAATTATGTGTAGGCCTATAGAAAGTTCCAACAGGGTTGGCGTGCGGAGCACGCTGGGGTATCCCTAGTAATAAATAAAAAATATACACATTGATTTACATTATTCAAAACGTTCTCAAATTTTCAACTCCACGACAAGAAATCATTCCAATTCAGTCGTCTTTCCTTGTAGGCCTACATTGTGGTAGTTGTATAAAAATGTACAGCGATTACTATATGCAAATAATTAGACTAAACAATTCCCTATATTTTGTCAGTATACTTACAATCACTTAATTTTTTAAAATATAGTAGACAACCGCTTATATTTTTTTCAGCATAGAAAACAATAACTAGCCTATATATTTTCAGTATAGTAGACAATCGCCTACATTTTTCAATATACCGTAGTAGACAATCGCCAATATTTTTTCGGTTTACTAAATAATCACCTTTATTTTTTCATTATACTAAACAATCACCTATATTTTTAAATATAGTAGACAACTTCCTAATTTTTTTTAGTGTATTTATAGTAAACATTCACCTATGTTTTTCAATAGGTTAAGAAATTATTTTTGAACTATTGTGACGCGAAGATGCTCAAAAACATGTCAGTTTGCATAAATTGCATCACTTGTGTTCACAAACAAATATTCTCCCGGTACAATTCCAAAAACCCTTTATTATCCATTATTATAGAAGTAAAAATGTACAAAGTATAGGGGAAAAGGGAAGATCAAACATCAACAAGGAGAAAGTTTAAAATGACAATCGGACGATCACCGCATTCACAGTCCGACTCCGTCGGAAGTTGGAAGTCGGATCATCTTGTAGTCTGATCTGGGACTCCGATTTGTACGATTATCCAACTCGTCGTCCATCAAGCCCATTCACGCTCCTACATCGGATCCTACATCGGACATCGGACATTGAATCGGACTACAAATCGGACCGTGCATGGCCAGCTTACAAAATACCTTGTTTCTTTACAATCAGCTGATTGAAGAACTGTAAAATAAAATCATTGCAAAGGTTTGGAAATGTTGATTTTTTTAATTTAAGAAATTAAGATGACGCAAAAGTAAATAAAACCTGTTAATATAGAAAAGTGTTGCTTTTATTTGGTATAAACTGAATGTAAATCGTTCCAGTGGAAGTTTCAGAAGAACTGTTCAAAGGATTGAAAAAGTTAACTTTTTCTCCCATGTTAAATCTCCATAAGAAAAGTTTATTTTTCATTTTGACCCATTTAACGTAAATATTTTCAAAATACAAATAAAACCTGCTAATATAGGACCGTAAACCTTTGTTTTTGTAAAACCCGCATGTAAATCGGCCCAGTAGAAGTCTCAGACTAACTGTCCAAATGTTTTTTTCCTTACGGCTTTAAATATATAGATAATGTTAATTATTTAGTTTTCACATTAACTAGAGGCAATTTTAATGAGACGTCAGTTATTATTAAATTTCCAAGCACAACTATAGGATTATGACTTAAATACACTTCAATTTGTCTTACCGTTGAAAGAACACAAACAGGGTAAAAAAAGTACCAAGGGAACATTGTTATTATTTTTAGTTATAATTATTATTACTTACTTGTTATTCATAATTTACGAAGCAATTCAGTGGATAAACAAATAATATTTTACTACGTTTACCCAACCATTTAAATTTATTATTTTCCAGGTATATTAACACGTTCACTGCTTCGCAAATTTCGTATTTCTTATGCTAGGAGCTGACCTTTTATTTCTTATTTGTATAGCCTAAATGAGTAGAAATTACTTTGTGAACCTTTCTACGTAATAATCACTAATATTTTAAAAAGGATGCACATGGGCGTCCATAGCACATATGTTTAAAACTAGAGTGCGAAGGACGCAAGGCACGGTGTATTAAAAATACTCCCAATACGGGGGTTGGCGTGCAAACCACGCAATGCACTGGTATTGAAAATTCTCCCATACGGGAGTTGACGCAATGCTCTGTGCATCGGCCGCTTCTCATAGTGTTCAGTGTCAAGCTCCCATGTGCGTCCTTTTAAGGAAAATGTGAATTATATTCAGTGATTTATACATATTTGGTGCATAGTATTAAAAAAGTCCATTATCTATGATTCGTATGAATTTATTAATTTTTGTATAATGTTTGCAAATTAATAGTAACGGCTGTTTATAAAATGTGACCTACACAGTAGTGTTGTCATAAATAATGTGTTAATATGTATCACTGATGACGACCTCGTAGCCTATTACATAGAGTTGAGTTTACTGAAACTAGCACGAAACATTTGCATACTTTCCCGCACCTTTATAATAATTCAAATACATATATTTTTTTAATAGGAAATGCGAGAAATATTTTGTTGCATGTTCTACTATATTTTGATCAAATCAGAACCAGAGGGCGCCACCCTTTACTCGCTTCGCTCAAGAACTCCCACGGAGACTACCTGGTGCACCGCTCTTCATTAGACTATTTTCGTTATAACGCAAACACTAACCGATTAATAGTCTAATAATAACAGTGTTTTATTAGAAAGCTTTTTAGGATAAATATCCTTAACATTATTATATGTGCTCAGTTCTTACATTTATATTTTTTGTACTGTAATTACACTGCCAGGCAATGGCCTTTAATCACCGTCTGCCAAGTTGGTAAATTAAAAAAAATATTAACCTATTTTAAAATCTATAAACTATATTATACCTTGTTTATCTATATAAAAATAAAAGTCAAATACCACTCACTCACTCACTGACTCATCACGAAATCTCAAAAACTACTGAACGTATTGGAACGTAATTTGGTACGTAGCTTCCTCTAGGACCCTAGGTGCTCTCTAAGAAAGGTTTTAAAAAAATTCGAAATTTTAGAGGGGTTTGGGGGTGTCAAAGTTACTAAAAATCCCCATATTTAACTTTGATTTGTTTCTCAGTGCAAAGCCGGATCGGGATAGCTAGTAATTGTATAAACTATATATATATTTAAAGATCTACGTGTGTTGTACACTAATACAATCATACATACAAATTAATATTCATATATGTAGCAATACTACAGACAACTAACAAATGTACGATATTTGTAGGAAAAACTTAATCAATAAATTTCCCCGAATATATATGATTAGAAGGCTAACTAAATTCTTGTATTAATCCCCACTTGCAGTCTATTAACATGGTTATTGGACATATTTCGCAAAGTGGGCCCAAATTCATCCCTGGACAATAAAAAACTTGACAACGTCTTCCAATTACCTTTAATCTAGGACAGGGTGCAACGAAATGGAAAACGACATATTTTTATGCAAATTGCATAAAGAGCAATCGAAATTACCTCCCTCTGACTATGGTCTGTCTGTTAAGTATACTATTTCCCCCCTAAATTTTATAATCCATTTTATTGTTGAAATATTTAAAAAATCGTTTAAGTACGTTTTAGTATCTAGTTCCAAATCTTAAGTGATTAAATAGGATGGCAACGGCTGCTCATCATAGAAAACAATCTAACACTTAACACTAACCGATTACAGTATAAGTTTAGTTTGTTATTTTCAGGGAAATGTCAGTTGATTAGTACAAAGGCACTTGGATTGGGTTAAGGGTGAAATAGATCTAGGCGCATGCGCAACAGGTTCAGATACATTTTTTATGTAATAGAGAAATAAAACAATTACTGTAGGCGTCCTAAAATTTAACGACTCAAAACTGTTCAAGTTTAATACAATGATTTTGTGTTATTCCATGAATCATTCAAGATTTTAACTATTATTTCATTTATGTAAATTTACTACGGTTTAAATTGTTTCATGAATGTGCAATAAGGCTTCCTTTGATTTAATACCAGGTCGTGTTGGTCGACATTCATGATCCGTACTGCAGTTTAATATCTCACTCAATTAAGTATAATGACAGGATCCAGTTTCCTGCATGGCTTGGACATGTTAAATATATATTTATGGTAATGTAAAGCTTTAAAATAAATAAATATTAATTATTTATACACTGCTTTGTAACTTAAAATACAATATTAAATATATTTAAGCTTTATTATACATTAATAAATCGTATAGAAATATGAACATTTGTTAGTTGTAGGAACCAAATAGTGTTTCAACGTCCACCCTGAAAATTGATTGAACTAGTGCGAATAGTCGTTTCTAAAAGGTTAGTTTATAAAAAAATCCTGTTTTTACAAATCACTCGTTTGTAGTCTACTCCTATCATCCGCTTACAGTTTAGTTGATAGCATGGGCAGACATTGTCTATGCTATTGAAACGGAGATCTTATGCTAGTAGCCCGCATGAAAACATCAGCCTCATAAAACTCATTTAAACTAGTTGTTAGGAATATGTTTCCTTTAATATTGTTTTTATTGATATTTAAATTTTTAAGAATAATTTGCATTAATGTGGAACATTAATCCAATGTGAAAATATAGTTGTTTTGTTATATTTATGTGATGGAAGAGCTGTTTTTTTTTTTTTTTTTTTAGAAAAGTAAATGATTGAATATTGTACAGCAATAACTGAGTAATAATATTAGCACTTTAGGAAAAATCTTTAAATTCAAAATGTGTTATCAAAATGAATTAAGGATTGAGAAAAATAAGCACTAACTTTAGTTTACAGAAAACATCAAAGCATTATTGGTGATGTACCATCTATTACGACCTAAATTCTGATGTATAGTACTGTAGTAATTATTTGGAGAGTATATTATTTTAATTGGGAGAATATATTTGCTTTCAGAAAACAATTTTAACAATTTGTTAGAATTGAAATAGCACAGCAATACACGTTAGAATAAAACTAATGCAATCTTAGTTTTTTAAGTTTAAACTTCATCATGGATACATGAGGTATGTTAAGTTTAAACATGAGGTACGTTACTGAAATGAAGAAATTTAGGTCTTGAATTTAACACTGAGACAAGGATATTCATAATTAAATGTGGTAGTGTATATGAGCCGATGTAGTTAGGCCAGGTAGTAGCACGGCAAGCCTCCATAAGGCCCATGCTATCAACTAAATTGTAAACGGACAATAGTTTACGTTCAGTTGAAGGAACATAATAACACATTTTTGCTGGATAGAGAGACAAAATTAATTTCTTATTTGTAATGTTAGAGCTAAATTTTAATGTTAGTCCCTAATTTTAAAGATTATTATGTAAGTACCTGAATGATATGAATGATAACATTCCGTAAATTGTTCAACTCTAGAGGTGGGAGAGGAAAAGGTTTTTCAGGCTAGAGGAGGATTTATATTTAGTACTGATAATTTTTAATTAACAGACCAATGGCATTCAACCAGTATTATATAAATGTAAACAATAATATTTAAATTAAATTAATGATGGTAAATAATCAAAATATAGATTAGAAGAACGCTTGTGATGATATCATGTCATCCGGCTATATTATATTGAATAAAGGAAACTTTTGAGTTTGTTTTTGTCACATGGCGATTTGTCATTTTTACAACTTAACGATTTTCTCAAAACGTCTGAGAAATTTGTTTCAAATTTACAAATATCAAAGCTGTTTGTTAATAAGGCTCATTATGTTGCATGTAATTTCTTATAACCTGACTTGATTATTATTGCCTAAACAAAGTTGAATTTATGACCGTTAAAAGAAACACTAGCTGGAAGCCGATCTACGATCTGGTTATGATCCCATCAGCTTTGTTTTATATCCCCGATAAAGCAAATTATAAAATTATCTTTAAAGATTATTTTATTAAAATATTTTAATAAATATGTTTAATTGATAGTTTTTTATCAATTGATTATTTCAAAAAAAAAAAAATTTTTTTTTTTTTTTTAGGTATATTATATCAGGTATGTAAGGGATAAACATACTCAATATACAGTATTAAACATCATGGAAACTGCAAAGTATGTTAGGTTTGTGTTTAAATATTGTAAGTGTATTTAAACATTGTTGTTTGTTTATAGTTTAACGTACCTTAAATGAGTGTAAATACCATAGAGGATTTTTTAGGTTAGGCCTATAACATTTCACAACTTAATTAAATTAATAAATTGTAAGTTTTAGAAGCTGTTGTTGTTTAACTGTTGTGTTATATGATATTTATTAGTTGCTATGGTAACTACTGATACACATTAGGCGTACCACACAAATTTAAAGGAAACATCTGATTATGGTACTGGCATTGAAAACATTTATGCATCAGCTGTGCTGTGTATTTTAAATGGACAAATTTTACTTCTTAATTTGAGAAAAAGATGTAGAAAACGAGTTTTCCGGTAATTTTCAATAAGTACAACTGACTTTTTGGGTAACAAATAACTTATGTACCAAATTACAAGGGAATCCTTAGAGCCGTTTTCGAAATAAAATTCTGCAAAAACATACAATTATTGCTCATTTAAGAATATAGGATACCTTAGGATACCATGGCAACGAGCCGTTCTATAAAAATAAAAGTATAGGCTATATTAATTTTTGCTGATTATAATTCTTGTGCTTGTTGTTTTTTTAGATTAAAAAAGTGTCAATTATTGTTTAAATATTTTCTTAAATAAATCAACAATTAATTGTAATTATTGTTATGACTAGATATTTTGTTGCTGGGTTGTATTTTGTTTAACGAATTTGTATTTTGCTTCGTATTTTTATAGTTAACTTTTTTCGCAGTTACTGTTATGCAGTCGTGTTGTGTTACATTTAGTGGGTTGGAGAGCTACATTTATTTTCGTGTAGTAATGTATTCGATCTAAAAACATATTGATTCATGGTAACGATAAATCACCTTGAATACGACACAAAGTAAATAACATTTTAATCAAGTTTAAAATTTCCAACACATTACATTTTAATCTTTGCTTTTTAAACTTCTTACAAAACAAAAGGTATTTATTCGTTAGTGCCATAATTTCTGATGCTCATGCGCATTATTTCAGTACGAACAGCTGTATAATTTGTCTATTCACAGTTTATTAAAACGCTTCCCTTTCCGGCTGTCTTTTTGTAGCCTATTTAGTTAATAACTAGGGGCTCTGCCCCTGGACGCTTCGCTTCGCTCGCAGTTGGAAACTCGCTAAAGAATCTCGTTAATCTTTGGCTCGTTTGTACATAGGTTTGTAAAATTAGAAACCAGGCTTAAATATATTAACAGCAATTACAACATTAATTATATCCTAAAATACATGCTTTAGAAACGTGAGAGGCTTTCATTACGATTTTAGTCCTAGTTCTACTATCTCTGTCAACTAAAGTTTTGAAACCAGGCCCAAATATAGTAAAAATTATTGCAGGATTAACATAACCTCAATACTATGTTTCAGAAATGAGCCAGGCCTATATTACAAAATTGACTATTAGAATTTATCCATCTTTGCCAAGTTTACATTTTTTTTTTTTTTTGACAAAATAAATTATTAAATCAGGCCCAATTTATTCTAATTCCAACGTGCTAAAACAGTATAAATTAGCTTGTTTTTAACAATCATTAAAAACTATGCAATGAACAGCTGATTTTGGATAATACTCAATCTCAGTTCTATTCCACTCTATTTCCAACGTGCTAAAACAGTATAAATTGGCTTGTTTATAAACAGCTGTTTTGATAGCTTTATTTACTATTTCGTTGTTATTTTGTAACCAACATGGCAACCCATAAGACCCTATGTTAAAATTTTTCAACTTTTAAATTAGATTTTATAAAAAAATGCGTTTTTACACGAAATACAACTATATGGGTGTACCTAAAAATTAAAACTACACCTAAATACAAAATTTCTTTGCATTCGTTAGAGCCGTTTTCGAGATCCGCGACAGATACAAAGATACAAGAATTGCTCATTTAACGTAATAGGATTATAATTCGAAAAAAAAAAATTTGAACTAAAGATGTCTTCAATTAGAAGAAGTCATATTCATTATATTCTGTAGGTAGTCAAATACTTCTAAAGTTTTAAAACTTAAACACATAATCTTTGAGTATAGGTGGACTTTGACATTCCTCATGTGCTTACCAAGTGAAAACAAAACTGGCCTAGTTTAAAATCAAATTAATTATTCGTAAATAAGTAATATATTTACGTTTAAAGGGCAGAATGAAATACAGTTGTAGACATGTATTAGGACGACGTAAATCTTATTTTTTATAACTTGAAAAGATATTTACAGAGTAATTTATAAATAACCCCGACTCCAAAAATCTTGTAATATTGAATCTTAGGTGTGAAATATTTTATATTATTGTATTTATGAATATCTTAGTAGAAACAGAGAATGCTTCAGACTTTTCAATAGTCAATATGACTGCCTAACAAGGTAGACATGTTTACGGTTTATTTACGCAGGTTGATAATAGCGCCTCGCGGTAGGCCATTAAATCCCACCATCCGTGAGCTCTGACGGTTTCCTCCCCAAATAGTCTTGATAACCTTCTCACTTGAGTGGTGTGATTGATGTTCGTTATATTGTGAAGAACGGTAGGTTCTCAATCAAAGTCATTTCTCTCTTGGAAAATATATAAATAATATAATTCTTAAGCCTCATAATATACAAAGTCAATAAAAGCAGTTAAAAAAAAAATGCTGTAAGTAAAATCTTGAATTTATTTATTGTAGGATATTTTACTGGAATCATTCCTGATACCTTTCTCGAGAAGTACTTTTATTTATAAAAGCATGCATTGTTACATAACAAAGTTATTCCTCTCTTGGAAAGTATATAAATAATATAATTCTTAAGCCTCATAAAATAAAAAATCAATAAAAGTGGTTCAACAGAAATGCTGTAAGTAAAATCTTGAAGTCGATTTAATTGTAGCTATTTATTTATTGTAAGCTATTTTACTGGTATCATTCCTGATAACTTTCTCGAGAAATGCTTTTATTTATAAAAGCATGCACTGGTGTTGCACTACAAACAATTACAAAGTGCGAGATAATTTAGTAAATCTAGTAGTTGTGACAATCTACACTTTATACGCTACATTTTGTATAAACTAAATATATCAACTGTTTATACATAAACCTAAATCTACTTGAATACTGTAGTGGGTTATCTAACATAACACACATACACACACATACTGTAGAAAACAGAAAAAAGTAGTGAAAAGATGCAGTAAAAAAGAGTGTTATCTCTAAGATTGATTTCAATGATACCTTTCTTACTGAGTCTGAATAACGCCTTCTAGGGAATGGTCACCTTATCTTTTTAATCCGTTTTAATTTTGAATTTTATTTAATCTTTCAAAATAGTTTAGGATTATTATAGCATTAAATATTGTAATTTTGAATTTAGTAAATGGCTTTGTATAAGTAAACTCGTTTCTAATATTTTGTAAATCTTAAGCAAAGGACTTAATTAACAAAGTCGTTCAACGACAACTTCAAAGCTTCGTAGAGACGTACCTATACTAAAAAAAGACAAACCAGCGTCCTGGATACCAAATAAGCCAGTACCTACAGCCAGGACCCCATCATATAGTTACTGATTGAAATAATGTAATATGAAAACGATTTATTGGTGCAGTAAGTTTTCATGAACACATTTGCTTTTTTTATGAATGTCAAAATTTAATTATTCATTGTTTAGTTAATTTCTTTTCTGCATTAGTCTTAAATTTAAAATGTCTTCATAAGACTGCTCGCACTCTAAAAGCGACTGCGTACGAAACGAACAATATGACTTCGCGCGACTTGATAGCATGCCAGGATTCTGCAAGTACATACAGAATTTATCAGATGTTTTTTGCGATCTCCAATGTGTCGTTGAGTGGTGCATTTAGTGTGGTCAATTTTAAATGCATACTATTAGAGCTTCTTAATATTGCAATAAATTTGTTGAATAAAATAAACGTTTAGTAAAAACAAATCAAGTAAAAGTGTTAAATTTTGTATAGATTTTGTATACAGTAACTAGAGACTCTCAGCCAGAAGCTATTAATTTTATTCCAAGCAAGCAATGTACCTTAAGTATCATAAGTTTTGATTGTTTTCCTTATAATATAGGTATTGATAAAGCGGAATGGGTGCAACATTCAGTCCTCAACAGAACTTTTCGGGATCTATTTCAATTTTTGACTAAATGGGTGTGTAGCGAGGGAAAACACGTAATGACATTAAATTCTAAGTTCAAAACTTTCTTTGTAAAAAATCCTTTAATTAAAAATATCCTTTGCGATAGGAATTTTACCACAGTTTTAATTCAGGATACGCATTTTAAAGTTTTAATGTACTACATCTATGCTTCGTAACTTGGTGCATCTAAGTTTTGTAATAATTTGTATACACAACTAAAGCGATGTAGTCAAGTGATACTTAGTAATAATGTTTTGTTTTGTATCTGATTATTTAATAAAAAACTAAATATAATTTCAATTTCCCTTAAAAACTATACCATCTACATTCCCTATACAATTTTCAGTAGGCCTTAAAAAAGAAAGCAATGAAACACAGGTAAAACTAGTTTAGACTTGTGCAAAAACGCTCAACTTTTTCGGACCTAATTGCAGATAGTATAATGGGTATGTAGTTTTTAATCAAGTGTGACAACTCCGCGTCCTTTTCCTGAATTTCTAAGGCGACTTTCAGAGTGTCATTGACTATTTAATAAATATTTGCATTTTTTTTTTTTTAGTGAATCAAATTAATAAATAATATAACGTAGGAAAACTTGCCTTTTACAATTTCATTTCATTTGCGAAATGTACATGTAAATTTACTTAAGATTTACATTCTCTACATGCACATCAAATTCAAAAAGTCCTTATGTTATGGAAGCAATGTATTCATTTTGAAGACATTATAACGTAATATATAGATTTTTGTGTGTACCAAGTTATTAAATAAAAATTGAATTTCTTAATAGTAGATAATACTAAACATTATTTTAATCATTATATTATTTGTTTGTTCTGTAAAATTTACTGCTTATATATATTTTCCGTTAGTTACTTGACATGTCCGCCTTTTTAAAAGTAGGAAGTAAAGTATTTCTTTATGGGACTTTAGTAAAACCGTAACCAAAAGTGCGTATGTATGCCAAAGTATAACTCAATATCTTAGCTGCATTTAAAGTTACATAATTTGTTTTTCATAAGACAAATATAAAATAAATAATTGCCAGGAATCTAGTTTGACTATGTTAACATGTTATTTTTATGGAACACCCTGTATATACACAGGTCAAAAGTATGATGTAGTTTACAAAATAACAGCTGGTAACGAAAAAACAACTAGTCTGTATTTGTTACACATCGCCTTACATAACAATCTTAGATCGTATTTATATTTTTAAGAGTACATGATAAAGTCAATATTACTTTGATCTCGCCTTGCGTTTCCCTACAACGATGCGTTCGTTACCATGGTAACTTATGGTTACTATGGTTCTACTCAAAGGTCATAAGTTCAACTTTATTTGTATAGGTATTTGCAAAATAAATTAATTTAGGTACAACCCCGTTGTTTAAAGCAAATAAAGTCAGCATGCAACTTTATCTTCTTGATACCATATTGGCCTGTGAATACTATTCCCTAGTCCATGAACGGTATACGTTTAGGGTTTGTAGCTCCCCTGCCACATTGCTTTATAATAATTCCGAAAAAATAAATATCTTATACAAACCTAGATAATTGTGTTAAAGATAATATATAAACAAATATATAAATAATAGTCTACAAATTATATAACCTGTTAAAAAGATACAATTATTAAAAATTTTACAGGTTTTAGCAAAACAGAAAAATGCGGGAGATATTTTACTTAGGAAAGTTACAATGGTAATTAAATGTGTTTAAAGGAGTAAAGATATCTGCATATTAATGTAGAGTATGAAAATGGTAAATATCGGACTGCCATAGGCTGGAACATGACTAATGTTTTTTTATGTGTTCATTATAGTTTTTATAATTTATTAGTTCTATGGGAGCAGAATGAGGACGTAAAAGAAAACTAAAAACAAATAATTTAAGTTTAAACCATGTATGGGTCATTCTCTAATTTGACTTAACTGTCCTCCAGAGTTCAAGGAGAAAATTTTGTGTACTTTATGGTATAATATCGTTTAGGCCTTAGTATAGGCCTACATCTATTAAAGACGTTATGACGTTATGTAGAACTAGAAATTAACCACTTATGATATTACTTAGGTAATTTTTAGCAACAAAGCCAATCATTCAACGTCAGGTAAGTTTATCCACTAAAAATATTTATATTGAATTCACCATGTAGACAGTTGTATGTATAATTCAGTTCTTGATGTGTTTAATAGCTTCCAACCGAAGTCTGCTTTTCAAAAGAAGATTGTTTTGTATCTATGGCTGTTGCTATAAATATTGGATCAATATATCTGTGGCTGTTGCTATAAATATTAGAGCAATGCCCTTGATTAGGTCAATATAATTTCTTTTCTTTTTCTGGCTGTTCAATATGAACTGTATTTTAGATTATTTTACTATTTGACTTGGAATTTATAAACATTTAAAGAATAGTCAAACAGTCATGCTTGAAAACATTAACTAAAGATGAATTTATATAATTATTAAAAACAATGTGGACAATTTTACAACTGTTATCTTTGTAGACCTCTTGTTATTAGCTTAGCTTATCCTGTAGTAAAAAATGTTACAAGTATTTTTGCACGTATAATTTAAATTAAAACATGTGCAAGTAGAAATATACAGGCAGCAAAACAATAAAATATGAGGATATCAATTAAAATGAATGTTCTAAACTAAAGCAAACAGATCATACACATTATTAATAGATTTAGACAATTTATATTTACTTTTTAATATACAATATTAGTGGCATAAAGAAAGATAATCTTTTACATAGTAAATTTTACGTTTTAAAAGACAAAAAAAACACGGCTTCTGTAAAACTCTGAGAAAGCTACATTTTGGTTTGGACCTTGAAATTGTGGTTTACAAAAAAAAAAAAAAAAAAAAAAAAAA
>JAGFPH010005946.1:57834-68212 GCA_018207615.1 Philaenus spumarius
GACCTTGAAATTGTGGTTTACAAAAAAAAAAAAAAAAAAAAAAAAAACAATGTCCCCATCAATCCGAATGTTGCTAAAAATTTCACTTGAGCACAAAATTTACTATCGAGTTTATTTTTAAGATAATATCAATTCAATTTGACACTATACAAAGAGGCAAACGAATGAGGGATCTCTTAAAGGTTCCACGTTTACTGCTTATATGTAGTTTTATCAAGTGCTTTACATAAGCGGAAAACAACTGAACTAAATAAGCTTAAACAAACAAATACATTAAAGTTTATTATTTACACTTCGAATTCTTACCTTACATGGTTGAAGGTACACAAAACATATTTACAATGATGTAATGAAAACAAAATATATAAGGGTGTAATGCGCTGAATTGAATCAGCAATACCATAGAATTGTAATTTATTAAAAAACAGAAGAGAATATATTATATCGATTATGTTTACAAGGATTTATATTTAATCAGAAATTAAAAGTAGTAATCGATGTTATTTATTAGAACTCGTTTAACACTGTCCGAAATCATTATTCTGAGAAATCACTGTAACATTACGTTATTACTTCAAACGTTAATTAATTAAAGATTAAGCCAGGAGCCTCTCTGGTATATTCCCTTTAATTAATCACGAGTCCCAATCCCGTTAGTCCAGCCAACATGACTACAAAGATATATCACATGTTCTACTCGTTATTCTTAAGTAAATTATCAGCATTTTTAATAGTTATTATTAGTTTCTGACCATATTATATCAAGCGAGTTCATCTACCATTGCATAGATACACAAATTATTTTTAATTTGTAAAAAGAATATCGAAATATTACTGTACATAAAATATATACATAGGAAATAATAATTCATTTGTTACATGTAACACAATATTTGAAAACAAATATACATATTGTATTTAAAAGTAGGAAATAGTTAAAAATAATACACCGGGTGTCCATAAAGCCCCACCCCCTCAACTTTATAACAAGAAGAAATAAATACATGAGATTCGGATTATCTTTATGTAACAAAGATAGATGAATTTGGTATAACCGACCATTTCACCCTTACCCCAAAATATTGGGTTCAAAGGGTAATTTAAAAATCTTAAATACAAACCCTCATCAATATGATACCGCCATTTTCGATAGGGTTAAGATAGAGAAATCCAAATTGTGTTATTCTTCTTCATTTATCAAGCTCTTTAAAATGGGGTATCACTTGATGGGGGTTTGTATTTAAGATTTTTGAATTACCCTCTCAACCCCCAATTTTAGAGTAAGGGGAGAAAAGGTCGGTTACACCAAAATTCATCTCTCTTTGTCATATAAAGATAACCCGATGCTCATTTATTTATTTATTTTTCGCTTACACACTTCCTCAGCAAGGGTTAATTTGTTTTAATTACAAGTAAAAAAACTCGGATCAAGACCGGGACCTTTGTGATTCCGCCTTAAGCTCTACCAACTGAGCCTCCCTGATCCCTCCACATATTGGTCGATGATATCTCACTTGTACGGTTTTACTGCAATTATTGAACTAACAGAATGAATACCTCGTGTATACGACATTGAACAAAATCTTAATTCTTTGTTTTGCAGCTTACAGTGGTGTGGTGCAGATGGGAATCGTAAAGGTCCCGGACTCAAATCCCGGTCTTGGTCCATGTTTTTTTTACTTGTAATTAATTTAAAAAACTCATTTATTTATTTCTACTTGTTCCAAAGTTAAGAGGGGGGGGGGGGACTTTATGGACACCCAGTATAATTCTATGTGAACTTATACAATTTTTATTTTCGGATTATAGAGGCAAACACAATGAATATTTGTTAATACATAGTAGTTCACATAAACATATAAACTATGTAAGAAAGCTATTGCATACAATGAAAGATGATATTCCGAGTATTAGTTGTGCAAGGCTTTATTATCAGTAGCTGTAAATACTATTTTACTAATGGTAAGTTCAAATACAGTAAATATTCAAATCGGTTCCGTTCTCATGGTCGAATGAAAATCTTCGCTCACATTTAGTGATATATTACATAGTTTAGAGGATGTAAGGCCATTTAAATTATTTTAAATACATTTAACTTGAATTTAAAACTGTAATTCAGGACGCATAGAGAAGGTTAATTCTAGTGACGTATCGTTCTATCGTTCAGAAAAATGGCCCAGTCAATGAAGGTAAACAAATACGCTTTGTCGCAACTAATTAGGGGAAAGCTACATTTTTGAAGGATATTAGTATGTATACAAAGTATACACTAAATAAATACAAACTCCCGACCCCCCACCACTCTTGCTTCCCCCCACCCTTCCGCAACTTTGTAAAATCTAGTTAAATGCTCACAGCTCAAAAACTAATTATGTTACCGGGGAGTTTTTTTAAGTTTTACTCCTAACAATATTATAAACAAATTATGTTATATACACTTATTATGTAGATAGCTTAATTTCGTCGTAATACTTAAACATATACAGAAAACTGTCACTGCTAAAAACAAAATGTTACTTCAACAAATTACGTATACCTTTTTATCCTTACGTCATGGGAAGAAATGGTATGAACAAAACTTATAGATAATTTAATTGGCTTTAAAATTATGGGTCTAATAAAGCAAGAATACCAATAAAGCATACCGTTAAAACGACGGCTTCATAGAGATCGATGAAGCAGTAGTGGTCACCACGCCGCCGGTCCTAGCAGCACCGCCATTGACACGCAGCTTAGGTGCACCGCTGCATATACTCGTATTCTTGCTTTATTAGACCCATAATTATTTTAAAGCCAATTAAATTATCTATAATTATCATATTTTTTTAAAAATATTGTTAGGAGTAAAATGATTAAAAAAAGACTACGGTAACATAATTAGTTTTTGAGCTGTAAGCATTTAACTAGGGTACTGCACTTACAGGTTGCGAAGGGGTGGGGGGAAAGCAAGAGGGGTGGGGGTTGGGACTTTGTGTGTTTTTAGTGTATATTCTATAGTAACATCCAGCCAAAATTCAGCTTTCCCCTAATTAGTTGCAACAGGAAACCTTTATTGACTGGGCTAAAAGTTCGACTTTTAGTGTAAATTATATCACATGCAGTACCTGGATATTTAAATTAAAACTGACCATCAAATGGACAAGTAGGAAAAAATTCTTATAAAAAATTGGAACAGAAAAATAAACTAAAGTAATCGTCATATTTACGGCTTGTTTTACTAACTTTAACGAAGATATCAGCTCCAATAAAAGAATGCGCCTGCAATTTTGGGCAATATTTTAAGCAAGGACTTTATTTTTAAAGTAAAATAAAATTGGAATTTTTTATAATATGAATTAGTGCAACAACCCTTAACCACTTGTACAATTTGTTTTCAAAAGACCGGTGTAAGTTCATTTTCAGGATTAACCTCTTGTATATACTTATATCGTAATTACAATTAATTGATTAGTTACTGATATGAGAATATCATTTGTTTTTTAATTTTAATATATTTTTAGTAGACAATTAAAACCGGTGGTTGGACCTAATACATGTGCAACAAACTTAACAGGCTATAAGTGAAGGAAAGGCAAGCAGAGCAACCCTTATTTAATTAAAAGTACCCCTCTGCTTTCCTGTGTGCTCCTGGATTTAATATGAGAAGAATTACTTAGAAATCCATAATTTAGAAAGGACATAATTCAATTTAAGGTAATTTAAAATCATACTAAGTGTATATATACAAACTTTGGAATTTAAAATCAAAACCCAGAATTTGGTTTTAGGTACCTTCTAACGTTAAATTATATATTCCCTCATACATTTAATTAAGTGAATAACCCAACAATGTCCAGACTATGGAATATTATAAGCTTGAATAACATTGGTTATTAGGGGGGAATATATGATTTTATTGTCGTTTTTAATATTATAGGTATTGTTTACTATCCAATTAAGACTTTTCATTCACTATAAAGTAAACTTAATTTTATACTTCATTATATTCAACCTTCTAATATAAGATGTAAGAGTTTGTAAATTCAGTTACTCATTTACGTAAGTAGGCTACTGATTTGTCTCTGTTATGATGGTAATATTGCAGCCACAAATTGGTTCGTAAAGATAATATGAGATGAAAATAGAACATGATCTTATCAAACTTAGAAAAGTAAAATGTAAAATAATTTCTTTAATATTACTTCTGAATGTACAACTTTTGCGGGAAAAATGGTTTGAAAAAGAAGATGATTTACATTAAATTATTTTCAAAACACAATTTACATCTTTGGTAAATAAATTTACAAACTATTTTTATATGAAAAAAATCAACTACCTATTTTTTTATAGAAAATATAAAGCTGGTAGCAAAACATTTTAATCATACTATTCTAGTAAAAGCTGGTTTTAAATAAATACTAGTAAACACCCGTTCAAAATCACAGGAAGATTAATTAAATACACATAAGAAATACATAATAAAAAAATAAAAAAACACTATTTAAAATCAACAGACTCAACCTATGCTGACGGGGAATTTTAACTCGGTAATTGTTTACAATTATAAGGATTATAAAACTGTAGGCATATTTGTTAACATTTTGTACTTATATACAGTACCAGGAGACCGAGCTAAAGTTCGATTATAAGCAGGGCCTAGTTCGCTCACGTCAATAACTATTATTGCAAATTTCCGTGAACATCGTTTAGGTTAGGCCTATAACATTAAACAACTAAATAAAGGGTATGTTTATTTAGCAGAAGTATTCGTTGCCATGGTAACTATAAATAGATACAACATTAGGCTTACCTCTAATAAAATACAGTTTAAAAGAAAACAGATGATTATTGTAATGGCATTGAAAACATTTGCATCAGCTGTGCTTCGTTTAAAAGAAAACAGATAATTATTGTAATTACATTGAAAACATTTGCATCAGCTGTGCTTTGTATTGTTTAAAATGGACAAATTTCACTTTTTAATTTAATAAAAAGACGTAGAAAACGAATTTTCCCAGACTGGTGACCATTTCCAATCGATTTCTCGTGGCCAAAAGCCCCATATAAAATCAAAAAATCAAAAATCCTTAGACGGAGATTCCAGATCCATTTAGCAGACAGACAATTATCTCTCGCTTTAGAAGATAGGATTAATATATATCTAAATAAAGATAAAACATATTAACTTTTAATTGATTTCTAATTTCATATTGATAGATCAAATTATTTAGAAGTTATTAATATTATAACGAAGAAATTAATAATCGAATTATGTTTATATGTTATACGAAGATGTACGAATGTTTCCGAAGTTAAACTAAGGGGTATCTCTTCTTTAAACTTGTATAAATGAATATGTTGATAATATTTATAATAAAAGGTTGTATTAATATTCATTTTATAACCTCAAAGCAAATCTTATAATGTATTATAACCTACTTTAGTTCCTTAACTCATATTTTGAGAAAATCAACTTCACAAGACTTATATTAATTGAAGTTGTACAAACATAACCCCAAAGTATAATCTACGCTAAGCTGTGTTACACGTGATGGGTGAAATCAGCTGTTATATTATATTGTTACTCACGTACATACTTATTTATGTAAACTCGCTTTTATAGGAGTTGATTCTAGAAGCTAACAGAGATATTATTAACTTTTTATAAAATAACTAACATATTTTTCTTTCAAAGCTTGTGGAAAATGGGTTATCTTTAAAAATAACTTAAAGCGAAACGATGTTTCAAATATTTTTTTCTTGGAATATTACTAAAACGATATTTTGATATATATGTTCTAATTATATTAGTTTTTATTGTAATTAAAATGGCTGCATTTTTATTATACAATTTCATCCACAATAACCAAAGCGTATTTTTACTCAAACCCCAACGAATACACTTTACAAATTGAAGCTTAACGAATATGAAACGATATCGAACTTGTTACCTTGACAACCACCAAGCTAAGTTCTCTTAGTCGTCAACCCACTTTAATGCTGTATTGAAGCATTCTGTTAAATCTTTGATCGTAGAAATAATTGTATTCAAGCAGGCCAACCTACTTTTAATGATATTACGATAACGCAAAACTAATTCCGAGAGCTGTTGTAACTTAAATCCTTGAATTGCGACATAAAACCTTTGTTTTATATGAAGTGGTTCTGGTAAACACAAAATTAAATGAAACCTCAATGAAGCTAAAATTAATATTTCTCTACTTTTAAGATATAATTATAATTACAATGAGATTTGAGTTTTGAAACAATTGGACGTCTTAACATCCAGTATCCCGGTAGAACCAAGGAATGTTAAACGTGAAAAAGGAAGTAGAACTTTTTGGCATAGTTTTTTCTTTTTTTGATTCTAACAATATTTTATTAATAGATTATTATCAATATATACTATAAGTGGTAAATTTTTAAGACGTATTCTATTCATGATGTTAGTTGTCATACATTTAAGTAATTTATTTTCACTTGATTTGTTGCTTTTTTGAATTTACTTGTTATTTTATGGAATCCACTAAAACTATTAGGCTAAGGCACATTCACATTTTTTTCTAATTTAGAATATGTGTAAGAAAAAAATGTTTCACAAAAGTTTACTTCGCGTTTTTTTAAAAAATCTATCAATTCCGTTAATTTTGAAAACAAAAAACAAATATTACCACTTTTGCATCAGTTTTACAAATTATATTATGATGCCAGAATGTATTTAGTACATTTCGGATATAGCAGTATTATACAAACATGCTCTTATTGGGTTATAATATACACATTTGTTACTAATAACATCATGCTCTATCAGTCAGGGTTTACAGTAAAGAATGAAACTATAACTTAATTACCTTGAACATGATAACCCTTTCAACAGCAACATTTCTATGTTTTAGAAAAGTGCCAAGAAATACATTTCATTCTCTGTCCATAACTATATACAAACATTCAAACGCCATTTTGTCCGTTATGAAATACAACTTTTTTACTCTTGTGATTCTAAAATTAAATGCCGTCTATTTTGCCTCAATCATTTTAGACGACTAAAATTTTGAAATTGTTGGTTACACATATTTTTTTTTTGTAGTTTGGCCTTTATGATATGCAATATTTCAACTTAGTAGGCCTATACAAATTCGAGTTTGAAGATAAAAACTGGCAAGTAAAACAACAAAACGACAGGTTAATGAAAACCTATTCAATAAATATATTGTGAATTTCCTTAGTACTCAATACTTAGAACTATTGGAAGACAGTTCTGAAACAGCCTGTATGTATACAAATACGAAAAATATTTAATTACATTATTTAGTAAAAATTGTTTTGTAATGACTTCTCACAGTCGTATCTGAATTAATACGGTAGGATTAATTCAATTTAAAAACACTTATTTCTAGAGTTTCAGACAAAAATATAATTGAATTTGTACATAGGCCTGCATTAAATATCTTTCGAAAAATCTGTTTAAGAAAAGAATAGTTCCTTGTATTTTGTTTAGTGTCAAATACCTTGTGTTTGTTCCATATTTATGTACAAAGAGGTTCAAACTATGTGAAACAGTGTCATTAAGTTTTATGTTCAGCAGTAATTGTTTATCATGAATAAATACTTTCAGGCTAATACTTGTAATAACGAGTGTTGAATAGCATTGCCTATTTCTAATTTATCTCAGACAAGTGCAACTCTTGTGTAGTAGTATTTCACTCCACTTACTTCGGGGAATAGTAAGAGTAAGATTTACTTAGATCAATCTACAATTATTTAAATTACATTGAAGTCAATACATACTATATCCCAGGCAATAGGTACTTTAACCTGGAAAAAATGCGGGAGTGAAGAAACTTGGTAATATAGTACATTTTGACATCCTAAAAAACATACTTAATTTGCGACCCCCACCACTTTGAGCTTATGCCGCCATCTTGGAAAATAGTGACCATAAAAATATTTTACAGAATCTAAAGCAATTTAATAACTAACTTAATTTTTGATATAAAATCAGTAAGGTATAATTTAAATAGGCCTACCTATTTACAGAGGGAGACAATTCATAAATATTTCATTATTCCACCATTTTGTTTCAGCAGGTGTTGTAAGTTCTGCTAAAATTTTCACAGAACATTTTTAAAACCTCTATTGTGGTGTGTGTAAAGTTTCAAAAAGATCGATGCATTAATGGGTAACCTATAAAAATCAAACGTTTAAACATGTCGTGGGACACACGGTAAAAAAAAGCCCCATTAACTTTACCTCAAGCGAGGTGTGGAAGCTAGTACAATGAAAAATAATAATAAAATTACTATTATCATTACAAAACAAGTAATAGCAATAATAGTTCAATAATATAATACAAATTATAATTAATAATTCCTCAGTTTCATGTTATAATGGCGCACAACACAAGATGGCACTTAACTCAAAAACTGTTTATTTCATAGAAACATTTTTGAAACAAAAGTTTTAGAGAAATAAATTCTCTATAATGTTTACACGAAACTTTTTTTTTTAGGTTGCACCTAACTGACGTTATTTGGAAACAACCATAATTTGGCTCAAAGCTCAAAGTGGTGGAGGTCGCAATATTAGTATTTTTTTTCCGATGTCAAAATGTGCTACATTACCAAGTTTCATCTCTCCCGCATTTTTTCCAGGTAACTTCATTTTTAACTCCCTGTTGCATGGGCTACTATACAATAATAATAAATGCATATATTAATAAAAGGTATGGAATTTTAAAACGAAAAAAAGAATAAGTTTTCTGTATAATACATTTCCCATATTAATCTTAAAAAATGTTGTACCCCAGCATTAAATTAAGCTTACGTAAATTAATGTCCACACTGTGCTGTTATAGGATAACCAACTATAAGGGAGCGACTGAAGGTTTAAGCCCAGAATATACTGTGCTATTAGTGGGTAATCTTTGATATAATAGCCTTGTATATGCTCTTACCAATTTTCCAGTTTTGATTACGATTAAATAAATATTAGTTGTTTGTTCAAATTTGTATATTCCGTTTTACAAATGTTTTTATATTGCTTTGATTTTTTTTAAATACATCATTACGATAAAAATAAAAAATGCAAACGACATTCTGAGCTATTATAGTTTTGTATTATTAATATGTCTCAATGTTCCATTTATGAATAAATAAGTTTTTAAAATAAAGATGATTAAAGTTCAAACAGTGTTTGCAGTCGTTAGACCTTTTTACGAAGGTATTTTAAAGATTGTTTGCTTTTAAAAACATAAATTACTCAATTGTATCCTCTAGAAAAGATAAGGTATACTAAAATTAAAAATTAAAACTTTTACCCACAATGTTCCAAAATTAAAAATTTACAAACTAGCACTAATTGCATAAACAGCGTTATTTTATTTCAATATGTATAAAGTAGAGTGGGGCAAGGCGGGGTACTAAACTTAAGCAACAGACGCAGGAGGAAGCTATTTTGCGATACATTTGAAAGCTAGTTTTAGTAGAATATGAAGGAACGACGTAGAAAACACAACGACCGTTTTAAACGACTTGCTTGAATGTATGTGAATTTAAAAGTTAGTCAAAAATTTTAAGTCAGCTGCTTTTAATAAATTAAACGTTAGGATGTTTTTTGATCTTTTGACTGGAATAGTGGACGTAAAACTAACACCAGACAAGATTTACAACTGTGACGAGACTGGCGTGACAGTGGTTCCAAAGCACAGGTTGAAAACATCCTCACTGTCGGGCAAGAAGCAAGTTGGCTGCATGGAATCTGCTGAGAGAAGTCGGACTGAGAGAGGTAACAAACTATTTAAGGTTTTCAGTGCTTCTGAAGCATAATGCCTCCCCTTCTTTTATTTCCTCATGTCCATGGAAATGATAAGTTTATGACTTATTGTCCTCCAGGACCTCGGGCGGAATATCATTCAAGTAATTGGGAAAAGTCGAAAATATGTGTGTCCTGTAAAAAGAATTTGAGACATGGAGTTGAGCAAGCAAAGATTAACCAATTTTACTTCTACTACCAAGAATTTACACTCACACAACAAATATGGCTGTAATTAATTAAGCGATATACAATGATGTCATAATTGTATGCCTCCCTTCACATTGTACTTAACACTTTCAGCCTCTTGATAGAGGTTTTGTAAAACGTTTAACTGTCTTATATAATCAAGAGGTAACTTTCGGCTTTTTTCAACCCCAGAACGCATTTGTTTGAGGATCGATTATGACAACAGAAGTTATTGGTTTCTATAAGACTGTTGTTTGATGTCATTCCAGATGATTTGGTAACCAAGACTTTGCACTGTCTAAAACAACAGACAGAGAACGCAGGGATACAATATAACAAGCCTTTGATCCTAAAACTTCCCGGTTATGTTGATATACAAAATCTTAATCGTATTGTAAGC
>JAGFPH010005947.1:0-11722 GCA_018207615.1 Philaenus spumarius
GAGATATCGTAAAAAAAAAAAAAATAAAAAGTGTTTTTCCTCAATTTCTCCGAAACTTTTCATCTGAAAAATTTTTGTTGTTGATTCTTTCAATGGACTTAAAAAACTGCATCGATTGCCGCAAATCGCATAAAAATCGGTTGATTCATTCAAAAGTTATGGCAGTTCAAAATTCCCAAAAATAGTGTTTGTTGTAATTAAACTTAGCGGGAAGTTACATGGGATGTCCTTTAGGGTCAACCGTTTTCCAAATTTTTTTTCGATGCTATCTGAGGGGTCATAAATGCAAAAAAACTTTCATAGTTTTGCTTTACGGTATTTTTGGCCGTAACTTCTGGACCGTTTGTCGGAAATTAGTAGCCTTTGGATGTCTACAATGTTTTTCAAGTGAATAAAGTCGCGGGTACAGGTAGTGGATAGATAAATTTGTATTACATTGACTAGTACGTCCTACTGATCCGACGTTAGTAGTATTTGGATGACTGCAGTTTCAGCCTTCTTGGGACTCTCATCAGATCCAAAGATGCTAAATGTGGATTTAGGTAATATTTCAAACATTTGAATTCAGAAACACGTTAACACTGGTTACACGGTTACAAAGATTAAATAATTCAATCACGCAGCTGAACCGCTCACGCGAGTTGAGCGAATTTCAAAAAGTTTATGTTTTAGTGTGTACAATCGACTAAATAGGAAATTTCCCTACTCACAAAGGGGCTGAATAGCTGCCTCCGTGTATACGAAATATATTAGTAGAATTTGTTTGCGCCTCAGCCGCTAGTCCGATCTCACCCACTGCTTTGTGCCGCAGTTTGTACTTCGACATTGCGAACTCAGATTTCGGACTCCTTCGCTCGCAGCAAGCCAAGTGACTTTTTATGGAACTTTTATACTTTTTGACCGATTTTGGGGGAACCAGACGGGCTGTAAGGTCGTGTAAAAAACATAATGTGCAGAATAATCTCCTATATTTATGTTTTTAGATAAAACCTGAAAATATTTTCATTTTAGAACGAAAAATATTTAAAAAATGAGTAAAAAATGAGTAAAAAAATGGAGTAAAAAAAGGAGTAAAAAAATGAGTAAAAATCATGAGTAAAAAATTAAACAAAAAAATGAGTAAAAAAATAAGTAAAAAAATGAGCAAAAAATGAGTAAAAAACACGAGTAAAATAAATGAGCAAAAAATAAGTAAAAAATGAGTTAAAAAATAAGTAAAAAAATGAGTAAAATAGATGAGTAAAAAATTAGTAAAAACGAGTAAAAAAAATAAGTAAAAAATGAGCAAAAAATGAGTAAAAAACACGAGTAAAAAAATGAGCAAAAAATTAGTAAAAAATGAGTAAAAAATGAGTAAAAATGAGTAAAAAATGAGTAAAAAAATGAGTAAAACATGAGTAAAAAATGAGTAAAAAAGAGTAAAAAAAGAGTAAAATAAATGAGTAAAAAATGAATAAAATAAATGAGTAAAAAAATAAGTAAAATAAATGAGTAAAAAAATGAGTAAAAAAATTGAGTAAAAAAATGAGTAAAATAAATGAGTATAAAAATGATTAAAAAAATGAGTATTTAGTGTGAAACGTATTAACGGAATAAAAAATGGGTTTTCTGCAAAATATTTAAAGTTGTCCTCTAAGTCGAAATTGTGCTGTGCTATGATGTTAACATTGCCAGTCTTTGCTGTACTAATGAAGACATATTAATTGAGCGCAATCAAGTTTAATTGAAATTGTGAATCACTAACACTGCAAGTACAAAGCAGTGGTAATTATGTAGTCTGTATACAGGGTGGTTTGAAACTCGAACCCCAGAACATTTGTTCAAGAGCAGATTCCACTGGAAAGATACAACTTTGTAAATGCTTTATTTACCAATTCGACATTTTGTGTTTTTACTAGATAATTTACAACTCTCTTGGAGGGCTTAAACTATTCAGTTTAAATTTTATACGTTACTGATCAATGTGAAGACCTAGTTACAAAAAAACTAATCGAATTGTTCCTTTCATCCTAAATAGCGTGCATTTACAACTAAAAAAACGTAAAATTTTTAAAAATTACTTAAGAGCAAATTTTTGTAGCCTGTTTTATTTTGTATCAAACGGTGTAAACTATCAAAACTATAGAACAAAATATAAAAGTAAAACAGCGTATAATTTAATAAAAATTAATCTAATTATTATTTATTGCCTACGTACGGTTTGTTCATATGGACTCGTCAAACTAATGGGTGCTGTTTTACTGTTACCCTTTGTTTGATAGTTTTGACATTATACCATTCGATAGGAAATTAAACATGCTACAAAAATTCACTCTTGACGTTTTTTATAAAAATTAAGGTTTTTGAGTTATTCTCATTTAAAATGACCACCATTTTAAAACAAATTACTAAAAAAGGTCGTAGGTTTGGAAATGGTGTATTTTCAGAGTCTTGTTTTTGTTGCAGATCGTTACCAGCCGAGCCGGTAAGGTTCAGTTTCGATGTGGCATTAGTCGAGGACTCTAGCGGTAAACTACTAGCCAACCTGTTGACCGTGGACAATCTCACTGTGGAATGGATGAGGAGCAGGATGATGGAGTTGGAAAATAAAATCAAAGAGTGCCATGACAGACAGATTGTGCAGCCTTATGGTGCCAGGTAAGGCAATTCAGGGTGTTCAATGTTATTCATTTAATAATACAGTAAAGTCTCACAAACTCAGCCGATTGTAAACCGGCCAATGGAAGCCTTTTTGGCCATAAATCTAGCAAGGCGATCAGTCGTGCGATTACCCTTGATGCCCCACATGACCAGACACCCATTTAAGAGTAATTTTGCTAACTCTAGCCATTTCATTCACTATTTTGAAGCAGTCCCAAACTAGCCTTGATTCAAAGGTGAATGAATCCGGTGCCTTTGAGGCAGCTTGGCTATCAGAAAGGATATCAATCCTGTATGGGATAGAGGAGTCCAAGGCCTCCCCACCTCTGCAATCCACTAGGATCTATTATGGAAGTTTTTTCCTTTAACGATCATCTTAGATACCTCCTAGGTCTTTTACGAAACCGATGAGGATTCCGGGATCAACACCACGGGCCTCTTCCTGGCTAACAATAACACTTCCGAGTCCCACGAATTTACTGCATGCGAGAGTCTCACACTTGCACAGATGTGTTGAGCCGATTCAATCCTAAGAGAGCAGAATCGACAGGAGTCTTCCGAGACCAGCCCCATATTTTTGTGGTGGTACTTGGACGGGCAGTGACCAGTAAGAATTCGTCTAAGATTGTTTTTGCCCAACGATAGAAGCTTTTGAGCTTTTGACTTAGAGGCAGACAAACATTTAGCTTGCTTAACCCTCCCAGTGGCAGACTGCCCAAAGTGACGTTCTCTCACTCGCAAGATGCAGCTATTTCGACAATTAGCGAGAAATTGCATACATTTGCATTTTCGATTAACTAATTCACTTAGAATTATCCAATCGTAATAAAACTGGCACCGTTGGAAAGAAAATGAATTAAACTTTAATTTTTGTATTTAAAACTTTTTCGTAAAATGAATATTTACATACGTAATCATCGTTTCAAAATTGTAGGATGTCAAACAGCTGTTTTCCGTGAGACATCGCGATGTTAAGAACGTAAAACTTCATCATTTTCAACGGTCTGCAACTCCTCACAGTTGTCAATTGTCACAAAGAACATCACAGCATTGGATTCATTAGACTTTTTTCTTTCGAGTGGTATTTTTAAATCATCTGTGACTACATTAGGTTATGAGATCTAGAATTTAGAATAAAGGCTTCTTATTGGTCTAAGATTGGGCCAATAAGGAAGCATTTTGTAAATCGATTTTTACTATCAGAAATCGATTTATTCATAAGATGTTTAATATACTGTTTTAAAGAGAAAATTCCAACGTTTATTCTATGTTCAGTTTAAATAATTTAGGTGAAATTTAGTTGGCACAGACATGATGTAAATGAAGCGGTCTATAACCTAATAACCATTTTACACTCTGATCTCAAAGCGTTCACTGTAAGTTTTATTCGTCTTGATATTTTAGTGAATTGAAAGTGTTTATAGTTTATAAAATAGTGTTATATTGTGTTTTAGTTATAAATAAATAAGTGTAGATTGTGTTTGAGTGAAATTAGGCTTATAACAGTGTTCTAATAAAACGGTAAGTGAAGAAATAACATAGCCTAGAAATAAGGTTTTAGGTTAAATTGCCGCTTTGATATTTTGATTTTTCACTACAAAATGTAAAGTTATTTGAAACTGGCTATAAAAAAGCTATGGAATACTTTTGGATTGGGGTTCATTTACTATTTTTGGCGAATTTTTAAAAATATGCTTGCAAAACGCTAAAAACAGGCTTTTCAATTTTAGCTTTAACCATGCCACTTGGAGGGTTAAGCCCAGGAGCATCGTTCCAATGTGAGAACCAACTTTTTTCCGTCCAGACTTTAACAACATTTTTTAGGTTGCACTTGGGCCTCCCATAGAAAGGATCTGGGCCAATGAAGGGCGTTTTGGCCCCAACCTATCAAACCTAGCAAGGCGATCTGCTGCCTCATCACCCTTTATGCTTACATGGTCAGGCTCCCACTTAGTAATTCATTGAGTCCCAAACTAGTCTTGATTCAAAGGTGAATTATTCCAGCACCTTTAAAGCAACTTGGCTATTAATCCGCTCCCATAATTCCTCTTTTGATGATCACGGGCGCAGAGATCAATTCCAGTGACCTCCACCTGAAAAATCAGCACATAGCTCTACACAAGCTGTTTCTACGACTATAAACTTCTACTCCAACTCTGCTTTTCATTTTGGAGCCATGGGTATACCATTCTTGTGTGTTTACACCAGATCCAGGTCCAGCACTTCCTGCCTACTGGAGACCATCGACTTTGACCGTGTAGGAATGATCAAAATTTAGTGTCTTTCTCCCACATTCAACACCATAAGGTCCATCTTGAGGCCCTGAAGCTTTTGCAATACAGCCAGGTGACCTACCAAATCCCCTGGTTGGTAATTATGAGTCTCGACGGAGGCTTAACTAACCCTCATAAATTCCAATTAGAATAATAATAAACGGTACCAGGAACTGGCACATACTTTTTTACAAACACATTTAAAAATTACTAAACAGATTCACTGTGACTTGTAGGGTGGGGTAGGAGAGTTTTTTATTAAAGTTGGAGATTAACTAATAAATATTATTATTATCTAGAGAGAAAACTATTCGATTGATTTCGAAAAAATTTACACCAAACACATCAATTAGGTCTTTATAGATGCACGTAAAAATGTTTTGAAAAACAACCCGCTTTATGGCCAAAAAACCCCAAAAATCAGTTATTATTATTATTATTATTAGCTAAACGAGAATTTTTAGAAAGATGCGGGTTTTTGTATATGGTAGGGCACATTAAAGGCTACAAATAAGCCAAATTTTATCAAAATCGTTAGAGCCGTTTTTTTATAAAAAAATAATAACTGATTTTTTGGGGGTTTTTTGACCAAAAAGGGGGTTGTTTTTCAAAAATTTTCAAAACCCTTTTTCGTGCATCTATACAGGCGTACTGGACATGTCTGGTGCAAATTTGGTTGAAATCAATCCAATAGTGGTAACACTAACAGCCATGTCACAGAGAAAATATACGATAAGAAATAAATCAGCAGTTTCCTATAGTGTCTAAAAGCACAGAGGTTTGGTCTAAATAAATAAATGACGCAATACTTAAATAATAGTAACCATTTATAATTTTTATATATATATATTTCTTAATGACGCAAAATAATTACAGTAGAATCATTTTTTTTAATAAATAAATAAAAAAAAAAATATAAGCAGACTGTAAAAGTAGGTAATATAAAAGCAGACTTAAAGAATATATTAAAATATGAACGTATGTAAAATGTGAAAACTATATAAGAGATTTTTCTTCAACGAGTAGTGCGTTTGAGGTGAACAGTATAAAGCAATAGTTAAAATTATGAACAGTTTAATAATAAAAACAATAACAAATATGACACAATTTCGACATATGTATCAAGATACCAGCATAGTAAGAAACTCCATATATAATGAGCGTGGAAGCAATTCAAATAGAGAAGGCATCAACTTGTGTACGTGACAAAACACACGAAACGAAGCAATTGGTAACGCGAGATAACGTTTTGGAACGGGAGACTGCTAACAAGATGGCGTAGCTGTTGGTGTGCGTTGTAAAAGGCCGGCGATGAATAATTCATATAAAATGTAGTTTTTTCTTCGAGATGGTGACGAGTTTTGTCACAAAGTGAAGAATATATACTTTGGAGTTGGTGTTAACCTAAGAACTAAAATCGATGGTATAAATCAAGTGATTTTTCGACTTATAACTGTACCATGTGCTTCGACAAAAGTAACGCGCGATAGGCTTCAGGACATATTGTGTGAATTGTGTTAACGACGAAAAATCCTAGGTAAATAACAGTGCGACGAGTAACGCAGTAAGTAATAATGGCCATAGGACACATTTTTTAGTCTGCGAGTATAAAAGTTTTGATTATTTTGAAGAGTGGCTTCTTTTAATTTCTATTGCGTCACATTTTTTGAGAGATAGGGCTGACCAAATTTTGTATAATTGTAAATAGTTCATTGATTTGTTTGTATAATTGTATTCTGACGTTGATATCTTTTTATTTTTGTAAATATTCATTTTTAAATATGTTTGAGTAAACAAAGGTTGTTGCCACAATGTCTTGAATTTCTTTATACAGCCACGAACATCCAATTAGCTTGTACTCTAACAGCCAGGTTTCCACCCCTGAGGAAATCAAATTAATTAATAAATGTTTTTACAGTAATTGATAATTATGAATAGTTATATGCTAACAGAGCATAAGTGAGGCTATATGTGGATTGTTACAAATACTATGATTATTATTTTTTTATTATTATTGTGGGAGTTAAGTGAAGGTGATTTTAAGGTTCTGAAAGTAAGGTGAGTTAAAGTAAGGTGAGTTAAAGTAAGGAGTAGTATAAGGTATTATTCTACGTTGAAGTTAGGTGAGATATGATATGGAGAGTTTAGGTAAATGGTGATTTTATTATTGAAGTAAGGCAATAGGCCTAAGAGGTGTTTTAATGATTTAAGGTATTACATGAGCGACGACTTTTGGTGTTAAGGTGAATAAATGAAGGAGATGAAGGAGAGATATTAATAATTATTGAATAATCCACATATAGCATTTTATTTTTGATTTAAAAACATAATTTTTTTTATTTTTTGAAATTTTTACCGAACCTCATCATTTTTTTTAACACATTATAACTTAATATATTTTTATTTTTGTAACCATAAGTTACATAGTTTCTCTCTAGCTTTGTATACATACAGATATACATACAGACATACAGACATACATACAGACATACAGACATACATACAGACATACAGACAGACATTTTGTAAAAACTACTTTTTTGGACTCAGGAGGTCCCAAAACGGATATTTCCACAAAAATCTCAACATCGATTTTTTTTGCGATCACTATACTTTCTCTATACTATAGTATAGTGAGAAAGTAAAATTGTTATTTATTTTAGAAAATTTGTTTATAATTAACTCAAACTATTCCCCCCCTTAACTATAAGAGAGTAATAGTGACATTCAACCAAATTTATCCTTTTGAAAAAATCTGAAATGAAATTTACATCACAAACATATTTTCTAAAACCGACTTAAATTACCCTGTAAAATTATTTGACAATAACGTTTTTGCAGCGAACTCGCCATAAACGAACTCCGTTGCGAAGAGAGGAAACTGTGCCGGCAACTAGAAGTGATTAAGAAGGCGTTGAACGATCTGGGCTGCGAAGAATTGCCATCGGGCTGCGATCTGCCTCTCGAAAACTCGTTTGACCATCACAACGATATCCAGGTAAATTTATCAGCACACAGAAAGCTTAATTACTTATAAAGAGAATCTAAGTAAATGTGAACGATACATTGATCACAGTATTTCAAATTAGCTGAAATATTTTAGCAAAAGTTAAAGTACTCCATCTTTCATCAAATTTTCGTGATATTTTTTGTTTAAATGTTCATTTTATGTTATAATTTTCCGGCCGTTCAAAATTTGTTTATTTATCCAACCTTGGCTATTTTAAAAATAAATTATATAATTTAAACTAGGTTACATACCTTAGAAGCCCATTTAAAACGCGGGGTATGACCTCAATAAATGCCCCACGGACCAGACCACTTCTACTATATGTTTTTGGGTCGCTGATTCCGAAAATCGGGGTCCCTCAGCTCTAAAATCCTGGCTTCACCCAAAAAATGCAAAAACCTCTCTTTTTAAGGTTTTTTTTTCAAAAACAACGTTTATGATACTTCCAAATAACGCTATCGAATGCACAAATTATGATTAAAATTTAGTGGTCCCAAAGAAACCGACCAAGAAATGCACCGAAGGGTTTGAAAAAATGTTCTTCTATTGCTCTCCAAAGATGTTCATCAGAAATAACGAGAAAGAAAATAGGCTTTCATTTCAGCTCATTTTATCTGTTTTCCATGAACTTGAACGCAGTTTGGGGGTAGTTTGCACCCCTAAGGGGGTTGAAAACTACTTCAGATAATCTCACCCGTTCATTTCACCTCCCACCAAAAAGTAGAGGAAACATTTTATTTTCCGTCATTTCCTAATTTTTTGTCAAATTATGGGTGGTTTCACCCTCTACGGCGAACCCTTGTGGTGCATTTCTTAATTGGTTTATATGGGGGTACTAAATTTCTAAATTTTAATCATAATTGTGCATATTTGAAGGTGTCATAAACATTGTTGTAAAAGAAACCCTAAAAAAGGTGGTTTTTTGCATTTTTAGGGGTGATGCAAGGATTTTAGAGCCGCAGGACCCCGATTTTCAGAATCACGTAAAGTACAAATGGTCTGGTCCTTGGGGCATTCCCTGAGGTCATACTCCGCGTTGTAAGTGGACTATAGGTACCGTCAACAGTTCTGTATCCGTTTTCGGCGACTACAGGTTTCTGAAGACTCTACTTCCATTGTCAAGTCACAATATACTATTACAGTTCAGGAGGCTAACAATCATGTATAAATGATATAATTTTAAAATTGTGAGCCGAATTAGCCTGAAAATATTATTTAAGGTTCTTTTCCACCCTAAGGAAGAAAACCCCGACTGTACAGTGTGATTTTAATAAAATTGGTCCGAGTACAGTCAGTGACCTTATGATTGTGCAGGAGGACTAACAATGCAGGTCTGAAAACATCAGTTTTAGCTGCTATTCACCCATTTACCCGTTCCTCTACTCTGAGCACTCTCCCATACAACGAGAAGGATTGTGAGTAAATAAATCTTTTGTAGGTTGGCTAGTAGCGAACCAGCTGGCTTGTATCGCAAGCCGCGAGATCGTTGAAACATACATTTGTAATCTCGTGTTTTGGATTCTGTTTATAAATACATAATCAGGGAAATAACTTTAAATTTTTAAGAAGGTATATTTTTTATGTGTTGTCTTAAAATATGGAAATTTTTGTTTCCCCAAAAAAATGCATACAAAATAATCAATTTTTACTTTATTAAATCTTTTATTGAAAGGAGTTGCTGTCGATTTCGTTCAATTATGAGGTATAAGAGAAAAGCGCACAGAACAATTAAAGAGGTTTCGAAACGTTTTTAAGTTAAAAAAACGACATCCGAAACTCGTTAGTACAAAGTATGTTTTCACTGTTTTACGCAACGTGAAGAAGACCCCTTAACCCTTTGCACTCTGGTAGGATTTTTAATATAAGTCCTCTGGGCTCTGATGGCCAGTAGTGCTGGCCACAGACATTTCTTTGTCAAGTATGAAGTTGGTGCAAGTTACGTTCTCAGATCGGATGGCCAGCAGTACTGGACAAGTTAAAATCCCTCGAACGCCCGGATGGCCAGTAGGAGTGGACAAACAAATGATCTGCAATAATTTATTTTTAGTAGTTTTATTTTGCCTGGATTGTGCTGAAACCTAGCGTCCAAATCTTAAACTAATTAATTCCAGCTTTTTCTCTGGTCTGTGTTGTATCTAAATGTAGCAGTATTCGTTACATTATAACCTTACCAGCAGTTTAGTTTTATGTTGCGGTGGTCTAGGCTAGTGTTTTTAAAGTTTAAAGTAATTTATTAGAACAAAAGTTAATTAGTTTATTATTGCTTTTAAGTGTTTTTTTGTTAACAAGTACTTGATTTTGTTTTATTTTAAATTACAAAAAAATGTTGTTAGATAAGTTGTGTACAATGGTTTATTTTATTCATTACTAGGGGAAACCCCTGGGTGCTCTGCACGCCAACCCTGTTGGAACCTTCTATACATAATCATGTTATCTTTTCTGTATAATACATGTATAGGATTAATCACTACCCGAAAGCTAAGATGGTAAATAATACTCAATATTTAATTTTAGCCCGTTTTGATGAAACCATGATTCCATTTCATCCAAAGTATTTTTGAGAGGTAATGGTAATTCATTGATTATTTTATCTTTTACAATTGCTGTAGTGTAGTCAGCAAATAAAATAAGATCCTTATTTACTGCTTTCGGTAGATCATTAACCCTCCAAGTCCTAACGTCGCATATGCGATGTATAAGCCGCGTTACAGTGTGTTATGTGCGACGTTTGCGCAACACATTTTGTAAATGTGTACGACGCCGCTATTTTTAACACAATCGGATACTTCTATGTATGGTTGTGTTTGGAAAGAGTGACTTTATTATAATTCAGAGTTTCATAGCGATATCGACTCAAACAAACCTTCGGTAGAATTGTCAAATCAACTATCTAGCCGTGTAGTACGCGTAGATAGACGTCGGAAGTCGGATTTTGTTTGTTTATCCACTAGTTGTTATTCATTTCTAGCTTCAGTTTCGATCAGTTTATTTTTATTTGTTTTTGTAAATTTTTATTCATTTTTGAAGTAATTATGAGTGAACTTAGCAATTCAAGTGTTATTAGAGGTGCGTTTGAAAATAGTTACTTTTAGAGACTTTGAACAGTAAATATTTTTTTCTTGTATATAATGTGTGTGTTGTTCCTTTATACCAAATTAAAACCATAAATATTGAGCCTAGACAGTACTTTTATATCTTTAAAGGCAAGTTTTTCTTCTTTGTGCAGAAAAGTCATTTTTTATAAAAAAGCAGAGTTTTTTTATAGACAAAAATTTTTTTTTTACAGCAAAGTAGTAGTGTTATGTATATTTATATTCGCCATAAAATTGTGCAACTTTTGGCTATATTGGATTTTTTATATTACTTTTTTTACATATATTGAGTAAGTGGTTTTAGAACACAACAATTTTTTTTAAATTTCTACTTTGATAAAAAAGGATAAAAATTATAAGGTAAGCCTGTTAAAGCTATTTACTGTAAAGAGCATTTAATTGTGATTAAAATGATGTATAATAAGTCTTACTTTACTGTTAGTGAGTATTTTATAATGATTTTAGTTAATAAGCATGCACGGAACCAAAAAAACCCTTAGCACTAAAGAGGAATATAGTCAGCACTTGGAGGGTTAATATACAGTAAAAAAATAAATACAGAGAAGTGAATAGACCATTAAATAAAGTAGTCAATCAACCGTTAGATAAAGAAGTTGATCAACTGTTAAAGTATTCAATCGACTGTTAAATAAAGTAGTTGATCAACCGTTAGATAAAGAAGTTGATCAACTGTTAAAGTAGTCAAT
>JAGFPH010005947.1:52977-69447 GCA_018207615.1 Philaenus spumarius
TCACGTCTTCGTATCGGTAACAGCGGCTTTAGTGTGTAAGGTAGATCTTAGCTGGAGTCAGTTAAGTAATGAACTTTGTTTTCTTAAAGTTTGAAAACCTTTTCTGTTATCATCGTTGGTAAATAAAATGAGCGAGTGCGGAATAGAACCAAGCATCTTTTAGTTTTCAAGGACCTTTAGACGAGATCAGAGATTCAATTACGGTAAAAAAAATTTCCCTTGTCTAGTAAATGGTTGCTAATCAATATATCGGGAGTTTCAAAATGAATATCAGGGTTTCAGGGTTTTCTAGTATTTATTACATTTAAATTATAAATAATACATGAAATGAAAAAGCAACTCAAACAGTTTTTTCTGCAAGTGTTCAATGTGACCATCATTTTCAATTCATCACATGGCACAGATCGAGTCGATAGCCAAGTTCGTTCCAAACCTTGTTGTGATTGGAGTCATTGTTGTACCAACTGCTTCAATCCTTTTTCTTAACCCTCCAAGTGGCACGGTTGAAGCTAAAATTGAAAAGCCTGTTTTTAGCGTTTTGCAAGCATATTTTTAAAAATTCACCAAAAATAGTAAATGAACCCCAATCCAAAAGTGTTCCATAGCTTTTTTGTAGAAGAAATTTCAAAGAATTCAAATATGCCACTAAAAATTAGTTTCTTTTGAAATTGTAAAAGTTATTAGCTTAGAAAGCAAAAAATGTTTAGTAACTGAAGGAAAAAACAACTTTATGCCTACATAAAAAATAGTAAAACATTTTTGTAATTTTTTTCAAAATACACAAAAGTTTTATAATTTAGTTCTAAATAGAAATATGTAAAAATATATTTCAATTTCACAATTGTTTAGTTCAAAATAACACTTTGAATGTTTTTACTACATAACCTGCAAATCAGACTAAGTTCGAAGTGAGTAGGCCTAAAAATGTTTTACTTCAAACGATGTTTTTTTTATACCAAAAATTCGAGAATGAAATGTAGAATCGAATAGCATTCTACCCAGTTTCAAATAATTTTACATTTTGTAGTGAAAAATCAAAATATTAAAGCGGCAATTTAACCTAAAACCTTATTTCTAGGCTATGTTATTTCTTAACTTACCGTTTTATTAGAACACTGTTATAAGCCTAATTTCACTCAAACACAATCTACGTTTATTTATTTATAACTAAAACACAATATAACATTATTTTATAAACTATAAACACTTTCAATTCACTAGAATATCAAGACGAATAAAACTTACAGTGAACACTTTGAGATCAGAGTGTAAAATGGTTAGACCGCTTCGTTTAGATTATCTCTGTGCCAACTAAATTTCACCCAAATTATTTGAACTGAACATAGAATAAACGTTGGAGTTTTTTCTTTAAAACAGTATATTAAACATCTTATGAATAAATCGATTTCTGATAGTAAAAATCGATTTACAAAATGCTTCCTTATTGGCCCAATCATAGACCAATAACAAGCCTTTATTCTAAATTCTAGACTCATAACCATAATCTAGTCACAGATGATTTAAAAATACCACTTGAAAGATAAAAGTCTAATGAATCCAATGCTGTGATGATCTTTGTGACAATTGACAACTGTGAGGAGTTGCAGACCGTTGAAAATGATGAAGTTTTACGTTCTTTAACATCGCGATGTCGCACGGAAAACAGCTGTTTGACATTCTACAATTTTGAAACGATGATTACGTATGTAATTATACGTTTTACGAAAACGTTTTAAATACAAAAAATAAAGTTTAATTCATTTTCTTTCCAACGGTGCCAGTTTTATTACGATTGGATAATTCTAAGTGAACTAAATAATCGAAAATTCAAATGTATGCAAATTCTCGCTAATTGTCGAAATAGCTGCATCTTGCGCCTCAGAGAACGTCACTTTGGGCAGTCTGCCACTGGGAGGGTTAAGTCAAGTAGGTCAGCTGATAGCAGAGTCACATACACTTATTCTTTATGAACCCCCGAAAGTAAAAATCACATGGTGTTAGTTTGGGGGAACGCGGAAGCTGTCCGAAACAGGCTCTGTCATCTGGCCTCTTGCGGTCAATCTAGCAGTCGGCTACACATCGTCTAACTGTCAGACCACTCAAATTGAGTGGTCTAAACACCCTGCCGTAATGAATTGTGTAGTCTGTGACAACTCAACTTGTATTGAATATTTCACCCACTAAAAATCATCCAATCGCAATAAATCAAAAACTGTTCGAAAGGAAATGATTTAAACTTTAATTTTTGTATTTACAAGTTTTTTCTAAAACGTCTATTTACATACGTAATCACCGTTGCAGTTTATTCGTTTTATACGACTCAATCGACGCGCGGATTTTGTACCAAAACTTAACGAAATAAGGCATCTTTCCTCTTTGTCTACAGCTCGCCCGGTTCTTTTTCTGAGTTAAATTTATATACCGTTGGATCTGTTACAATTCCCTCTAAATAAAGTCGCCAGCCGATCGAAATTCCGTCAAATATATCTATAGATACGGGGGCGTTTTGTACACCCTTGCATTGGTTACGTTTCCAACCAATAAACAGCCTTATTTACGTGAAAGACTGGTGATATCATACTAGTTTTAGAAATCTTTTCCTACCCTTGTGTGGAGAATGATTCAAGCTAACATTTAGTTTGAAACAAATACGGGTTACTAGACAGGTTTGTTGTGTAGGACCGTGGGAAAGTCCGTGTTTTCACGGTCTCAAACCAAGTTTGAATTTTGAACCTGACGGACTTTTTTTAACGTGCAATGGGTAGGCCGTTTACGCGCGCTTCTTTGTATGTGTAGCAAGGATGGGCAGTTCAGACATTTTTCCTCACTTTTGTTATTCAAGTAGAGATTATTCAAACACTTTTGTGAACTAAGAAAATACATGTATACAGTTCTTTTTTTTTTATTTATTCTCTACACTTACATTTTTGTGAACAACAAATATTCCTAAATTACGTTTGAAAGTAGGCCTAGTTTTGTTAGCATCCTTGTAGTTGGAACATAAAAACTGGTGTTTTCAAAATAATAATTTTGAAATTGATAAATGATTTTATACAGTTCTATTTAGAACTAAATTTCTAAACTGTTTTACGCTTACGAAAAAATTACAAAAAATGTTTAGTACTTGTTATGTAGGCCTAAAGTTGAACTTTTTCCTTTCGTTACTGAACAGTTTTTGTTTCTTGAGCTAATAACTTTTACAATTTTACATCAATACATTTTTAATTGCATGTATGAATTCTTTGAACGTTTCTCTACAATAAAGCCACGCAACACTTTCGGATTGGGATAGAATTACTATATTTGGTGATTTTTTTTAAATTTGCTTGCACACGCACCGAAATGGCTCGGCGTTGCAATAAATTAACATTGACAGTTCTAGGGTTAACCAGTCGCTTACTGATTTATACTGAGGTGGCATACCATCTTGCTGCCAATAAAAGTTCTGTTGTTCAGCTTCTTACAATTGAGGAAAGAGCCATAGTTGTAGGGCATCAAGATCAGAAACACCGGTTGCAGTTTTTTCAGAAAAAAATGAAGGCCCATAAACTTTCCGCCGGGTTATGGCACAAAAACATTCAATTCAGTGGAGTATGGTTGCAACTGTACCATATTTTAGGGATTTGCTGACCCCCAGATGCGCACATTATGAGTGTTCAAACGTCCATTTAGGCGAAAAGTCGATTCATCGAATAATTTCACGATCAAGAAAATCTTCAACGTCTCGAAGCAAAGTATCGTTTGTAAAGTCAGCGCGTAGACCGCAGTCTGTAGGCTTTAGAGTTCGTAACAACTGCGAACGATAAGGACGTAGTTTTAATCGTCTCCTTAAAACTCTCCACACAGGCATCACTGGAATTGCTGATTCACCGAAAATTGCCTTCTGAACTGATTTCTTGCGGCCAGGCGTGAAAGACTCTCTCACTCATTCAGCACGTTCTTCAGTCACTCTTGGTCGTCCAGTATTCTTCCATTTACAAAGACAGCCAGTGTCTTCAAACTGATGATACCATCTACGGATGTTATCGCTTGGAGGATTACATTTGATCTTAATACAAAACCCACGTTGCATTGTAACTACAGATTAACCCTCAAAGTGACAGACTGCAGTCTCTTGAGCGCAAATGCAACCCGCTCGAACCTTAGCGAGAATTCGCATATATTTGCATAATCAATAATTTAATCCACTTAAAATTGCCCAGTCATAATAAAACGGGCACCATTGGAAAGGAAATGAATTAAACTTTAATTTTTGTATTTACAACTTTTTCGTAAAACATATATTTACATACGTAATCATCGTTTTAAAATATGCATTTCGGACTACAGCTATTTCGGCACGCGATTCTGCATACAATTGTACTGTTATTTCCCACTTCTTCAACGGGCAACACCATCTGCAGAAGTATTTCTATCGAGATTATAAAGCTACCATTGGATTCGTCAAGATTTTATCTTTCTAATGGTGCCTTCCAATCAGATGTCACTATTTTACAGGATTAATTCAAAAGATTTCTGTAAACCCTTGCGATTGGACAGTTTTCAACCAATGAAACAGCCCATTTGTCAACCGATATTGGGAAGGCACTGCCTTATGTTTTGACAGATTTCTTTTCACCATTTTGTAGAGAATAGTTAGTTCCATCTTTCTAACGGATGTAAGTAAACTAGAAAAAAACAGTTTTTTGTTCGTCTAGACAGCAGTGGAATGTACATATCTGGTGAGACCGTCTGGGGCGTCCCTTTCCCGCGTTATTCAAATGACCCATGCTATCTCACTGGCGAAGTTCTATTAGATTGATGTCATTTTGTTATTCAAATAATGATAACTGAAACACTTTTGTGAACTAAGGAAAGACAAGTATACCGTTCTTTTCTTTGATTTATCCTCTACAGTTTGTTATACAGTGAAACTTCCAAATAATGGACACTACTCGGACAATACTTGTAGGCCTAAAGTTGAACTTTTTCCTTTCGTTACTGAACATTTTTTGTTTCTTGAGCTAATAACTTTTATAATTTCGAAAGAAACTAATTTTTAGTGGCATATTTGAATTGTTTGAAGTTTCTTCTACAAAAAATATATTGAACACTTTTGGATTGGGGTTCATTTACTATTTTTGGCGAATTTTTTAAAATTTGCTTGCAAAACGCTATAACGGGCTTTTCAATTTTTAGCTTTAACGATGCCAGTTCTAGGGTTAAGTAATTGCAAACTGTACAACACAAAAAGCTTTCTGTTCACTATTCGCCATCCTTGCTACGAGCGCTTTCTAACTGAAAACAGAGGAAACAGTGCATGCGAACAGGTGTACCAACAAAACTGTTTGAGTTGCTCTTTCGTTTGATGTATTATTTAGAATTGTAAATTAAACGCAATAAATACTACAAAGCCTTAAAAACCCGATATTCATTTTGAAACACCCTGTATATAATAAATCTAAGTGAGTTTTGTCCGTGCGTGCTACTATATCTCGGACCCAACCTCTGCAGTTCCAAACCAAAACCCTCGACTGCGGGAGTTGGTTGCGGAATTATAACACGTGTTGCAAATGCACTTGGAACGAATTATTTCTCCATTTCAAAGAATCATTATTTAACTGACTACTGCACCCTGTACATATTCCCAGTTTATTTATTGTAAATATTGTTTTTATTGTTACTTAAGTTTTTACCATTTTTTGTTAATGCGCTTACAGTATATTCATTTACATTTTATTAACCTTAATTTAGTAGATTTATAACTGCAGATACGGGCGCGACTGCTGGCACTTGAGCAAACCGCTACTAACCTGACTAAAAACATCAGTACCCGGTACATCTCCGTTTAACACGTTCACTGCTAAGGACGCACATGTGGGCTTGACACTGAACACTATGAGAAGCAGATGCACAGTGCATTGCACGCCAACCCCAGTATTAAGAGTATTTTCAATATACAAAGCATTGCGTGCTTCGCACGCCAACCCCTGTATCGGGAGAGTTTTCTTTACCAGAGCATTGCGTGCTTCGCACGCCAATTTTAAGTCTATGTGCTATGTAAGCACATGTGCGTCCGCTTAAAAAATATTAGTGATTATTACGTACAAAGGTTCAAAAATAAAGTAATTTCTACTCATTTAGGCTATATATAAATACAAAAAAAATAAAAGTACAGCTCCTAGCAAAGGAAATACGAAATTTGCGTAGCAGTTAACTTGTTAAAGGTGAGGTAAACATCCACTAGTTCGTTTGAAGGATGAGTCACAGTTAGAAAGCGGTGTGGGAAAATGTTTTTTTCTCCACTCGCGCCCTTTCCCCACACACCCCGGCCCATCGTTCCAGGGCGATGCCAAGTGCCAGGATTCATGCCAATATCTGTACTTCCTTTGTCCGACCATGTTATTTTTTAAGGATAGTTGAGAGTTTTATTCAAGGAAATATATATTGAGCTCGACTTGTGAGAAGATATACTTGGTGGAATAAAACTTGATCACAGAATCTCACGAAGTTTCTACGACAATGTCGTCATCTTCAGGTGATAAACAAGGTGTAATAATCAAACTATAACCGACTTCTGCGAGAGTCTCTGTTGAAGTTTTGTTTGATCAAACAGGAAATAAAGCTTGAATCAATCGACATGTACAGCTACACCTTGGCAAGTTTTATAACATACTAGCTGACCCGGCAATGTTTCGCTATTGCATAATTATTTTGGTGAAATAAATGCGACAAATGATGGTAATTTTGTGTGTCATAAGTATATGAATCGTAGGTCCTAAACCATGTCATTTATACCACTTCATAGTAAATTTGACCCACCCAAACCCCCACTAAGATTTCAAATTTTTCGGAAACCCATTCTTAGTGACCACCTATGGCTCTAGAGGAAGCTTCATACCAAATTTCGTTCCAATCCGTTCTGTAGTGTTTGAGAAATCTTGATCTAGTAACTCTGACCCCCTTCCCAAACCCCCTAAAATTTGGAATTTTTTGAAAACCTTTCTTAGTTAGCACCTATGGCCCTAGAAGAAGCTACATACCAAATTTCATTCCAATCCGTTCGGTAGTTTTGGAGAAATCGTGATTTAGTAACTTTGACCCCCCCCAAACCACCTTTAAAATTTAGAATTTTCGGAAACCCGTTCTTAGTGCGCATCTATGGCTCTTGAGGAAGCTACATACCAAATTTCATTCCAATTCGTTCAGTAGTTTTGGAGAAAACGTGATTTAGTAAAGTTGAACCCCCCAAACCACCTTTAAAATTTCAAATTTTTTTTAAACCTGTTTCTTAGCAAGCATATATGGCCCTAGAGGAAGCTACATACCAAATTTCATTCCAATCCGTTTGGTACGTTTTGAGAAATCGTGATTTAGTAACTTTGACCCCCCCCAAAACCCCCTAAATTTTCGAATTTTCGGAAACCCTTTCTTAGTGCGCGTCTAGAGGCTATAAAGAGTATTAGTGCCAAATTTCATGTTTGTAGGCCTCGTGGTTTTGGAGAAACTGTGATGAGTCAATGGTATTTGGCTTTTATAAGTATAGATTAAAAGTTCCAAAACATTATGTCTGTACAAGAGAAACCATACCAAAATATAAACTTTTTTTGAAAAACTTACCACTTTATTATTTAAAAGTATTTCAACTGCAGATCTTAGAAAACCTATTTACGAAATTCCAAAAGCCGTCCTCCCACCACCCCAACTCAAAAATTCTAATTGACGCATAAAAATTATTACTTAACGCATGACGGTCATTCAAATGTAAACGAGAATTGTTTATAAACATTTATTTGCACAAGTAGTTAGTTAACCAAAAATATATAATTTTCTACATATTCATCCTCCTAATTAACAGTTTTCACACCTAATCGGAAGTTTTTTTTTATCCCTTCATTGTGAAAAAAAGCAGGGCGATCATTAAGCCAGTTGTGCACAGTACTCTCAACCCCCACATCATCGGTGAAATGCTTCCTCCTGAAGCCTCTTTCAACTGTCCGAATAAATCTGGACTATACGGTGGGTGTTCTAGTGTTTTCCAGAACATTTCATCGAGCTTTTAGCACGTTAGACGAGTAGTACGGGGCCTGAGTTGTGCAGAAAAATGACGTCTCTGAGAGATTGTCGTCATATTTTGTTCCGATAAGCGGCCTTTGCTTGAGCCGAGAAAGTGCAGTAGTAGGCGGCATCGAACTGTTCTCCGTTCGAAAAATAAATCCAACACAAAAATCCTTTTGAATCCCAGAACACTGTACGAGTACTTTCCCAGCTGACAAACACGTTTTGGCCTCCCTAATTCTCTGCCACTCTTTGTTCGCCTCCATGCTCTCTGGACCCAAGCCTCATCGCAGGTCACTATGCGAGTGAGAAAAGGGACCTCTCAGCCTGATAACGCCTAAGAATAACGCGGATTTGATTGTGTTTTTGTTCCTCAGACAGAGAAGGCATGTCACTCAATGAGCCGAAATCTTAGAGAAATCAAGTTCATTCTCTTTGATGTATGGATACTCCCAATGCTGATGTTAACTTCAAACGCATTTTCATTGTTGGTGAGGTGGCAGTTCCCTTCAATATGGTTTTCTGTCAAACTCATCCTTCGCCGGCGATCATGTGATTCACTTTCCACTCTTTCTCGTCCTTCAGAGAAAGTTTTGTGCCAATGAAATGCTATACCGCAAAGGAGTGTTTTAACCAAAATGTGCATTCGGATGTCCTACCGCACCTAAAACTTAATTATTATGCGTTGCGCTGTGGGTACTTCCTTCTCGCTCATCTTTGTTTCTGCTTCCATACCCGTTACGAAGGCAAGCCAGTAGTTGCTCCCCACTCTCATTCTACCCAAGACCTGAGTCGCTCTGGTCTTTTGCTGGACTGCCCCCTCAACATTCTGGTTTATATTCGAATGACTTGTATTTCAGTAAGCTTTAAATAGTGTGTTGGCTTAATAAAGGACACTCTGACAGTCAGAAGCCATCCGACCTTAAATTGTTGAACATATACTCTCTCTCTATAACGCTATTCCACTCTCATTCATTACGAATCTTCTATGTGATCAGTATGATTATACACAATGTGCCTTTGTAACTGCCTTATTGGAAAGATCAATTGTTGTAGATCCAAGATGGCGAAAATAAATTAGCGCTTTAATGTCGACGTAAAATTTGTTTGTACTAAAAGAGAAAAGTTGATAATATTTGTGCCATGAAATGTATTAAGTGTAAATGTGTAAAAACTGTGTAGTTTATAAGTGTACTAAGTATGTTGAGTAAATTAGTGTACACGTACAAGAAACATGTAAATCTTTATGTGATGTAAACACGGCCTGGATAGAAAATTAATTAAAAAGATTATAACATAATTAATCCTTTTAAAGATGTCCATGAAATAAAGTCTATATATGCTTATTTGTAAATCATTTTGAGTTACAATATATTTGCATTAAGATTTAAGTCTCAATCAAATTAAGTTAAACATTGTTAACAATTAATTAAAAGCAATAAATTACCTTATTTTTGCTCCGTCGTGTGACTTCATTAGTCTTATTTTTATTAAGACACATTTTTAATCCTCCGAAAAGGTTGTCAAAAACATATAAAAACTATACACACTTATTTACGACGCTGAGTCACGTGCACACTGCTGCATGGTTCGCGAACTACTGACTTGCGGTGAGGCTAGAAATTCAGATTATTTTATTCGTCTTTATCCATCTATTGTAACCGAAAGCCGACTCATATAAGGAGTTGGACTGGAAAGATCATTTTTCATTAAGTATTTGGTCTGGTGATTGTTTGAATGTCTTGTAAATCTCGAATTCCTCTACTGCATTCATCAAACGTCTCTTTTTTCGAATGTGGAGTGGTGTCGTATCGGTTTCGAAACCCGAGAGAGTCAATTAAATGTTGCGCATAGCTCGATTTATTGGCTTTTAAGTTTTTTTTCGGGCAAATGTTCTCTGAAGTGCTCCGTGAAAGTTTTGCACGTTTGTCCGATGTAGAATCAATCACAGTCGTCACAATCCAATTTATAGACACATGATTTCTTATCTGCAGTTAAGTTTATGTTTTTAAGCAAAATGTTTTGTGTATTGTTATTAGTGGAACGTGTGGCTGTGATGTTATGTTTACTGAATAAATTTTCCAGAGTTGTAGGCATTATATTGGCGTAATTGGCGGCAACAAATTTTTTTCGTCCATTCTGTATAATGTTACGTTTTTTCAATTTGGTTTTCTCAAGTTTCTCTAATAATTTGGCAACTACACTCAAACTTGGATAATTCGAAGTTGAAGGGACCAGGGAAGAAATTCGAATTATCCGAAAATTCGACCTACATACGTTCACTCTAAAAGAACAGTACTGTACTGTAAAAAAAAATTAACTCCACAATCAAAGATTTAACACACAAATTTTATTTTACAAAATACTGTACAGTAGAGCCCCCCTCTACCGAACCCCGCCACAGAGTTCAGAAAAATACCGATTTTTTTAAACATAAAAACAGGAGAAATTAAAAAGACGTTCGTGAAGAAAGTACATTTATTGTTATACAAATAAGTTAAATAGAGACATACATAAGCCTAAGCTTGATGAAAACGCCTGAAACCAAATTGGAATGAAAGCTGGTTTTGTTTCCTTCACGTTTTCCATCCGTTTTACGGGAAGGAAGTATTAGATACAACAGCTAGGCACTGGTAGTGTTGTTGCCACCTGTCGGTTGCGTTCATCCGTTTTTCTCCTCCATTTTCGTTATCTCGAACGAATTTTATTGTTTTCTCAATCTTTTTTCAAGACGATGCGTTACTAACGGACAGATTGCGGGATGACAAAACGGACAGTTTGAACAACCTACCCCTTTCCTTCAGTTTTTAGAAGAAAACGGAATCGTAACGCAAAACGGATGGTGTAAACCTACATTAAGGCGAGGTCAAAAGCATTTGCAGCGTCAATGTTTGACATGAGTCCATCTCCTCCTCGCTTTCCTCCGAGTTGATCAACTCTGTATAGAACTGACTCTAGCTGAAGTCCCCACACTTAATTTATGCTTTAACAAGTCAATGGCTTATTTTTTACATAAGAAAAATCGAACCAAAAATTCGAATTATCCAAAATAAAATTTGAATTAAACACAGTTTTTTACCATTGTTTTATTGCAGAATTCTAGGGACCGGACAAACAATTTGAACTATCAAAAATTTTGAATTATAGAAGTTTGAATTATCCAGGTTTGACTTTATTTTACTTTTGAATCCGTTTGCTCGAGCGATACGTCGAATAGTGTTCAATTATTTTTCGAAATCTTTATTGTCGAGTGGTACGGGTACGGGCGGACAAAACTGTTATATGCTCCCTCTCTTTGCGAGTATGGATGGTGTGTCAAGGTAATTTATTACTTTGCAATAATTGTTATTCAATAGTGACAATGAACATTAAACATTGTTTCTACGTGGAATAGATGCAATATGACAGTGTGAGTACCCAAAGGGTTACATGGTACTAACTTAGTAAGTGCAATTAAACAAACCCAAGTATTACCAGAGTATTATTGTACTAAACTTGTATTGTAATTGTTAACTTTTCTTACTATGATTAGTCTACATAGAATTAATGTTATGTATATATTATAATTGTTTTAAAGTAATTGTCTTGATTTTCTTGCCCAGTGTCTTCCTTTCCTTTTTCCCACCATGTATGAAATCGGCAACAACACATTTCTCCAATCACTGCTTGTTGGAAGGAATTATTTCGGTGAGTACCTACTAAATAAATTATTTTTAATTTTGTTTGTCCTTTTATCTTATCTTCTAAAGCGAGAGATAATTGTTTGTCTGCTAAATGGATCTGTAATCTCCGTCTAAGGATTTTTGATTTTTTGATTTTATATTAGGCTTTTGGCCACGAGAAATCGATTGGAAATGGTCACCAGACTGGGAAAATTTGTTTTCTACGTCTTTTTATTAAATTAAAAAGTGAAATTTGTCCATTTTAAACAATACAAAGCACAGCTGATGCAAATGTTTTCAATGCCATTACAATAATCATCTGCTTTCTTTTAAACTGTATATTTTATTAGAGGTAAGCCTAATGTTGTATCTATTTATAGTTACCATGGCAACGAATAAATAATAAACATACCCTTTATTTAGTAGGCCTAACCTAAACGATGTTCACGGAAATTTGCAATAATAGTAGTTATTGACGTGAGCGAACTAGGCCCTAGGAATAAATCGATATTGAAATAATACTTTAATTTAGGCCTGACTTATTTCTGAGGCATAGCGTTGAGATTGTGGTTAATCCTTTAAACTGTATTTTTATTACAGGTAAGCCTAATGTTGTATATACCCTTTATTTAGTTGTTTAATGTTATAGGCCTAACCTCAAAACTCAATAATCCAATATTTATTATTGAAATCATAGCCCTGCTTATAATCGAGCTTTAGCTCGGTCTCCAGGTACTGTATATAAAACATAAGAATAGTTTGTCCCATTTTCATAAAAACTTTCTTCAGATGTAGGTAGACTAGTTCGGTACATATTTTGGCCGATTTTTTTTTTTTTTTTTTTTTTTGGTGTTTAACGTCCTACTGTTTTGCACTTAAGGCTAATGAAGACGGGACCTACAGTTTTACGTGGAATCCGAACCACAGCCAACGATGTCTGTTAAGAAACCATTTAGAAAATTATTCGGGGTCAATGGGAATTGAACCCGGAACCTTTCCATTGATGGTTGCCATGACGATTGATAAAGCAATGACGCTTTAACTATCACGGCCACCGTGGCTATTAAAAGATATATTTTGGCCGAAATAACTATGTCCGGGTGTGTTTTTGTGTTGTTTCATGTTTTTAAATCTGTGTACTTAAAACAAGAAGGTCCTACTGACTTACTGATTGATAGTCAACGTACAGCCAAAACTATGACAGCTGAAATTTTCATACGCCTATGCAGAAGTGCATTGCTTGCTCGGACTCAACTCAGCCTTCGTCTTTCGTGCTACCACGCTTGAATGTTAGTGTTTCCTGAATTTCGATACTGTAAATGGGGTTTCTGGATCATTTTTAATTTTGGGCCGCTTACATTGTGTAGGCTTGCACTTTTCAGAGTTGGATAAGTCGGTTATTCCTTTCCGGTGCGCTTCAAGACAGTCATGTCCTGTTTGAAACCGACGACATCAACAACTGATAGTCAATAATTTATTTGAACGTTTGTTTTACCGATTGCTGTTAGTTTTGTTTTTAGTGCCTACATTATATTACATAGGTCTAAATGTTTTTCTTTTTGGTAAACTTTTGGGTATAATTTTATGTAAACGGAGTAGTGCTGCCAACCCAAGCACATTTTACTATTGAATGTTGAAACATGGTAAATATACGATGACTAGAGATTGTAAGATGGAACTTCAGGCTATATATTTTGTATGCAATAGGGCCAGGTGTCCTAATGTAAACTTTGGCCTTCATTTAAACAGGTTTATTAGTTCTACTGGAAGAGATATGCTACATCGTGACCTAAAGTATTGACAAATTATATAGGCCTATCAACTTTTCATTAATCTAAGCAATTTTTGAAAAAGAATGGCAGTGTTTCGTTTTGAAATTATAAACATTCATTGTAATTAACTACAATAAGACCTCGATAATCCGGCACGCTCGGGGATCCGGTGATGGCGGATTATCGAATATGCCGGATTATCGAGGTCTTACTTTAAAATGGTTTAGACGGGGAATAAACTATAAATAAACGCACATGTACTGTATATGAACACGTAAATTACACGTTGAAAATACGTAACATTAACTGCGTAGGCAGATTGCCGCTTACTAATAAATTTTAAAAGCCTAAAACAAAATCATTTTGTACATAAAATACTTATAAGCTCTCTGTGCGCCGGATTGTAACAAATATTTAAAAAACGTTCCGTATACTATCGTGCGAGTGACACGCTGATGTTATAATTGCGATCATAGCCCCAGGCTTCAAGATGATGAAATATTTTTCCTATAATAACCTGATTAGTTTTTTATAAGACATATCTAGCCTTTAAAATAATTTTAAGCATATATGAAGCGGAGTAATTATGTGTTTTATGTTGTTTCAATATATTTTTTTGCCGAAACATGAATATATACAGGAACAGCGTTCGATAAGCGGGGAGAATGGGCGTAGTAGGGAACAGCGGAGCAGACAAGTTGCGGCGTAGTGATGCGCGATTGTTTGAGAGAATCGACTAAAACATCACGCATTTCGTGTATCACTGGTGTATTACTAAGAGAAGTAGACATAAGTCATAAGTGATTTTAAGTTTTACAGAATAAAGACTTTGTATATAGAAACTTTATTTTTTAAATTTTTACCCTAAAAGTCACTGAAAATTCACTGATTTTTATTTCTGGGAACTAGTAGATACCCTGAAAGCGGTTTTAAATCGAACAACTATTCACCAGAAATTCAATGTATCTTTTTCCAAAGACTTCAATTTGTTCAAATAATCTTCATTAAGTGGAATACGTTCAACAAAATACTATCAGTAACAAAAGTGTTAAACGGTATCTTTAACGTTTTTAAAGGACAACGAGAGCATATTGTTTTGAATAGGAGAAATTTTGATTGAAATGTTTGTTTTGGACAAGTTTATTGAGCAAGTTTACGCACTGTTTTTAACGGATGCGGAGCCAACAGACAGTGTAGACCGGGCTTAAATCACTCAATAATTACAAAAAGTGCTATTTTTAATGAGTGCAAATTTTCAAGATGATTGATGCCGAACTATCGAGTCTGCCGGATTATCGAGGTCTTACTGTATTATGGAAATGTAAATGTCAGATGATTTAATTTTAAGATGACAATATACAATTATACATTTACTAGTGGACCCGGCAATGCTTCGCTATTGCTTAATTTGAAACTTTGAAAGCCTTTAATTCGTATCCCGTGTAATTCAACATAGGCCTAATGATTGTTACACATAATTAATAAAACAACTGATTTAAATCAAAAGTTTAATACAATTTTAGGTTAGGCCTTTAAAACCTATGAAATATAATAATTCAAACATCTAATATTACAATTTAACATTATATTATTGTTACACATTATAAATAAAACAGCTTATTTATTTTTGGACCAAAGGTTTAACACAATTTTAGGTTAGGCCTATTATTATAAAATCAACACACTTTTTTTGAAAGAGTTTGGAATAATCACCATAGTAACCAGAATAACACATTAATAAATACGAATCAGCTGTTTCATCTGTTATATGGCTGCTTATGGGAGGGATGAATTTTCGCATTTTCTACCCTTTAAATTCAAAATTTTGCAAAATCCTTTCTTAGTACGCCTCTACATTATTGGACGGATGTACTTTCCAATTTTCAAGTCTCTAGCTTTAATAGAATCGGCTCTACGTTGATCGTCAGTCAGGACATTGCATTTTATATAAGAGATATATCTGAACATATGTTTTCTCTCTCTAGGCCAGTCTTGAATAAATGTTACAATAGAGAACGTGTACTTCTTTTATTATTACAAATTCTCAGTTATTACTTAATGTATTTTAACAGTGAATCCACATTTTTTTGCAAATTTTGTTACCGTTGTAATCAATTAATGTAAGATACTTAATAAAATACAATAGTTTCTATTTTTAAATTGTTTTTAATTTTACGTTTTTGTATTGTTCATTTCCCAAAAAAAGACTTATAAGTAAAAGTGAGTTATAAAACTGAGCATCAAAGTCAGAAAACTACTATAATAAAAAATATAAACCAAAAGATAAAAATAAAATAAAATTCTTACCTATTCCGTAATTAAAAGTAGGCCTACATGGAAATCGAGCCCACACGAGCTGTAACGGGCCCCGCCTCGTTGGGTTCGGCTCTCCTGTGTCCGAATCCTGAAGCGGCGTTTTCCCTGGTCGGGCTGTACCTTTCTGTCCTCGCACGGACGTACGGGCGTTGTCAGGATGGTGGATGGCGAGAAGGTTCGTTAAAGAAACGGTAAACTCATGGTCGACTTCGAACGTTCATTAAACCATTTAGTACAGCGACTACTCTGTTGGTTCCCTAAAACTAAGTATTACGCCATGAGGCCAAAGCAAGATCAATCCCCCATTTAATATTGAGTCTAATCGCGGACACGTTCACTTCCAGACTAACTGATGCATCTCTCGATGCTTTTCTCTAGCGTCCCCCTCCCTTAGTTAACTAGGAATCGTCTTCTCAGCAATGTACCTTTAGCCAGCCTATACTATGTCCGCTGATAGTGGACCCTTTAATATTTAATATCTTTACTTATTACTTATAATTATTTATGAGTTAAGGGGTACCTGTCACATCACCCCCCGGCGTCACCAGAGTCGGCCCCTTCGACTCCTTCACTACTCCGACGTGCAGCTCTTTGATGTTTGGTGTTTTTTTTTTTCAACGATCTAAAGAAGTCTGCAATGATTTGCTGAAACCACCCTCGTTTGCTTGTTTTTTTTTTTTTTT